>PVLC010006082.1:8194-37808 GCA_004027655.1 Graphiurus murinus | reverse complement strand
ATTGATCTAATTTGAAAAATCTCATGGGCAACTGAAATAAGTTTTACTTATAATAAGGATTACTTATATTAAAGATTTTATCAAGCCAGGCATGGTGGTGCATATCTGTAATCCCTGTACTTGTGAGGCTGAGACTGGGGAATCATAGGTTCAAGGTCAGCTTTAGCAACTTAGCAAGGCCCTAAGCTACTTAGTGAGACCCTATTTCAAACTAAATAAGTAGGGCTGGGGGTATACTTTGGGGGCAGGATGCCCCTGGGTTCAATTCCCAGTAACACACACACACACACACACACACACACACACACACACACACACAGATTCCATGGTGAGATTATATAAAGTTGAAACCCAACTAATAGTGGATTCAAAATAATATTTTTCCAGGAATTTATGGTTTCAGAAGATTTCAAAATATACTAAAAATTTCTCTTTAGCCATTTAAGAGAATATATTTGCTAATTAGTTATTAGAAGGGAGTTTGCCTACAATCTCCAGACAATTACCAAGAACCCAGAACAAAGATGGTATAGTTAGCAAACCCTAGCAACAGGAAACCTTGACCCCATGTTTCCACTTTAACATACTATTTAGAAGAGCAACATCAAAAATAGCACTGGTTAGGGCAGTAGTAGTAGATCAACAAGCCACTAGAAGAAAGCAAGACTGTAGATTTAGGAAGGATTTTTCAACTAGGATTCCAAATATGCAAAAAATAGAAGGCTATTTTATCAACAAGGCCAACAACAATAATTCAACAGGCACTCATTTTGAGCAGATTGGTTTATATAGCACAAGTAGAGCTGGTGATAGGATTATATTCACCAAAACATATGTTTTCATACATTCCTGCTGGGAAAATGAAGTACTGTCTATATGATGTCAATGAAAGTGATGGAATTTTCTCACATGAGGACAACACCAAAGAATCAAACTGCTAAAAGAAAGCAAGGTAGCTGATTTAGCAGAGAAATTTCTACCATATTAGTAGTTAGTGTTCCAAATCTTAAAAACATAGATTGACATATCAATGAAGCCAATATATGTCAATTCATCTTATATCTAAATATGGAACTCTTTTCGATCAGCTTAGTTTATGCAGCCCCAGAGGAATTGGGGATGGAATTATCTTCACATAAACCTCACCAATTAAGGCTTCAGGAAGGGAAATTTTCCAAAACAAAGTGCTATGCAAATTGAGAAAACAAGAGGAGAGATTCTGAGCAGTTAAAACTAATGGCATCCAGAGGAGTCCATATATAACTCAACTTACTGAAAGTGCTGAAATTGAATTTTCAAAGTGAGTAATTAACTGAAGGACCGATTTGCAAATTATTAAGTTCCATAAAACCAATGACCGTATAGAAAGGCATAACATAAAAAAAACATTTTCTGAATATTAAATATTTCACCATGATAAAAATATAGTGTACATCTATATGCATATGTCTGTTTTGTTTCTTTTCAAATAGTATTTCTGATATATTCTCTTTCTCTATGTTCTTTTTAAACATTTTAGATTTCAAATATAAAATCTTCAATTGAAACAATTTCTTTATAATACAGTTTCCAAATTCACACCACTCATTCATATTGACTTTTAGGAACTAATCATAGGAGTCAGGAAGATTTATCCTTAATAAGCAGATTCATTCTTCTACATAATTTTGAATCCCTCTGCAAACTGCTGCCAAACTATGCATTTCCAGTATTTTTCTTAAAAAACAAAATTTTGGAATCTCCTAATCAATGAATAGTTGTAAGTAATTAAAGACGTTTAGTATGTTTTTGGTTGCGTGAACAACTTATTTATTTAGAATTTTATTTTAGTATAATATACACATCATTTAACTGCATATAATTTAAAATTCTACATTCTTTGAATATTTTCACTTCATATTGATTTTTTAAAAATTTAAATTAGGTGAAATAATTTAAAGTGAAAGTGTCCAAAGAGGTGATGAATTTAATTAAACTTAAACATTAAAAAAGTAGTAAAATGCTGAATTTGCTGCAATTCTGGCATTACTGACACCAGGAACACATGTCATACCATCAAAAATCTCTAGGTTCCCGATTTAAATGTGTGGGTTTAATTATCAGTTAATTTCTCTTTAAATGGCAGCCCTAGATTCTCACTCAGTGTTTCTCAGAGTGTAGTCCCCAAATTAGCAGCATCAAGGTCAGCTATGCACTAGTAAGAAATTGCAAAATTCCGGGCCCTATCCCAAAGTTATTGAATCAGAAATTCTGGAGGGAGAAGAGGGTTTCATACACCCGTGTTTTAACAAGCCATGCAGGTGAGTATAATGCATAGTACCATTTGAGAAACACCAAATTTTCTGTATCAGACAACACTTACCTTGCAGTATTGACATGAGAGGATTTTCTCTTGGTTACTGAAGTTTATGAGGCTCCAGAGCAGTGATATGACTTGACCTTATATGCAGAAACCATCACATGTGCAACTTCCTCAGCTCTCTTTAGGTTTGTTGCTTGGTTGTTCTCAGAGAATGCCTTAATAATGGGAATCCCCAGTGATATCTTCAAAACAACATACAAACAGGGATCTTTGGACAAGTGGATGTCCTCAGAAAGCCTGGGTATTTTTAAAGATTCAAAGTTCACTCACTATACATTCAATGAGTTTACTGCCATGCTACCCTTAACAGGGGAAATTATTCTAAACTTCTTTTACTTGGCTAAAGCCAAAGGGAAAATAATCTTTCTCCCTTTCCTATGAGTGTGGAGAAAATGCTAGCCATGATGGCCTGTCTGTCTTAAGTCTTCCTCCTTTCACCACCTCAGCTCTTTTCTATCACCCAGTTGAATTAGGGCCAACACCTGCCAAAGCAACTTGAGCATAGGGCCTCTGAAAGATCATCCAGCACCTCACTTAAGAATTTGGTGGTTCTTTACAATTATAGCTCTGCCCTTTGTAGTCTAATTGAATTGTCATGTGAGAGAAAATGTTGCTTGCAACATCCTGTACCATATAGATTTTCAGGGATAAGTCTGAACTACAACACCTACATTCAAAATACATTTAACTATAGGGTGCATGTCACATCTTTCTTGACAGGAAAAGAGGTGAGTCTGAAACAAACAAACAAACAAGCAGTAGTGGCTGCATATTCCTGCAGCCTCAGATTCCCTCTCAAGGAGGTCTACATAGGGACTAGAATCTCATTCTTTTTTTTTTTTTTTTGGTGGTACTGGGGATTGAACTCAGAGGCATTCTACCTCTGAGCTATACCCCCAGCCCTATTTTTTCGTCTTTATTTTGAAACAGGGTCTCACTAAGTTGCGGTTCACTCAGCTACCTCACTAGGTAGCTGGGGCTGGCTGCAAACCTGGATCCTCCAGTCTCAGACTCCCAAATGCTGGGATTACAAGCATGCACCACCACGCCTGGCTAGGGACTAGAATCTCAATGTAGCTTAAGACCTCCAACTCATCCTGTGTAAGACCACAGGTTTTAGAGCCCACCTTTTCTTGGTCCAATTTGAGCTGTGTTGTCTCTTTGGGTCTAAGACTTCTGGAACTAATTTTATTTTTATCATTTTTCTTTTGAATATGACACACATTTCAATAAATTTTCAAAAAGTGAAACTGCAAGAAGGTGATAAATACAAACACTTGGTAGAATTCCTGGGTCTCAACATAGTTATCTCTCATTGATAGTTAAAGTAAGCAAAGGTCAGAATCACTCTAAAGTAGTAAAAGGTGGGCCAGAGCAGCCCCAAAATTAGAAGTGAAATTGTCTGCAATCCTTGTAGAAATGTAAATCTTTTGCTGCCTCCTAATCAAGAGATATGTGAAAGGTCTCAGTTACCTTAAAATTTTCTCCTTAAAACAACACTAATCTAAAACTTTTCATAGTTCTTTCTAGTCAGAGGCCAAGTAAGTTTCTTACTGATATACTCAAATCATCCTCACTATAGAGCACATGTCCCTAATCAGTGGTCCCTGATCAGTATCGCCTATGCACTGGTTAGGGATGCAAATTCTCAGCCTCAACTATCTTACTATCCTACCTACATAATCCAAAACTTGATGATGGAGTAGAGCCAACTGATAAATATATAACAAGTCTTTCATGGAACCTTGTGCTCCCAAACAATGAGGATGATAAATCCTTGGAAAAAGGGATACTCTAATAATCTTGGAAAAACTGAAACAAGTTTTTATGAGCAGATTCTCTGTGTGTGTGTGTGTGTGTGTGTGTGTGTGTGTGTGTGTGTGTGTTTTACTGGGGATTGGATAATTCTAGGCATTCTACTTCTGTGCTACACCCACAGCCCTATTTTATTTTATTTTATTTTTTAATGTGAAATAGGGTCTCACTAAGTTGCTGAGGGCTTCACTAAATGGCTGAGGCTGGCCTCAAACCTATATTCCACCTGTCTCAGCCTCCAAAAGACTAGGATTACAGGCTTGTGTCACCATGTCCAACCAGATTGTAGAAAATTTGAGATGAGGTATTACCAGGATAGATGGTATTTTTAAGGTCCTTTAACAAGTCCAGTGTTTAGTCAGCTTGAGAAACATTTGTTTAGGCCTAGCTTGCCCAATATTACCAAATGTGTTGGAAAAAGGCCTTGCCTTACCAACAATCTCAGGAAAAAAAATTCTGTTGACCTAACATCTGTTAAAAGTCACATATTGCACTCACTCCGAACACTTTCCCTAGGAGAGGATTGACTGATGGAGCTGAGATAGTAACAATCCTGGCTAAAAAACAAAACAAAACAAAACAAAAAAAACTTGAAATTTGGTGTGAAAGTTACTTAAAAGGAAAATGGGAAATTTGAGAACTCAATGGTGTTCAGAGCAAAAGGTATCGATTCAATTAACAAATTATTTGAGAAAAATTTTTATTGTCATGTTTTTTATTAATATCATCTTATTTGATTATTTCCTGTTTGTACATTATTATGATAGCACTAATCTTTTCTTCTCCTACTTGAAGTAAAATCATAAGTTTATTTTAGAAAATTCCCTTTTATTTTTTCTGAATTAGATAAAGGTCTCTCTTAGACTTGATATGTTTTTCAATTTCCTATATATTGTGATCTGAATAACTCTTCAATCAACAGGAAGGCTCACTCTGTAGGCCTCCTGTACAGTTTTCATATGTGCAAATGGGTCAAATCTTTTCTCACTTATATTTGCAAGTACATCATTACCATACCTAATACTTAAAAGTTTCTAATTAGGCAGGGTGTGGTAGTGCATGCCTATAATCCTAGTACTTGGGAGGCTAAGACAGAAGGAACATAGGTTCAAGGCCAGCCTCAGTAACTTAGCCAGGCCCTCAGCAACCTAGCGAGATCCTGTTTAAAAAAATAAAATAAAATAAAATGACTGGGGGTATAACTCAGAGATAGAATGCCCCTGGATTCAATCCTAGTACCAAAAAAAAAGTTTTCCAATTAGGTAAGGTCAATTTTAGTAGCAAATTTAAGATATGAGTCATGTGATTTAATGTCTTTTCATTCATAAAGAATAAAACACTTAAAATATGTGGGATAAGTTCAAATATATTAAAATAAGAATTTACAAACTGTGCTATGAAGGCTTCTAATTCAATATGCCAGAGTTGTTCAAAGGTTCTACCCTCCCAAGGTTGAAGACTGGCCCTTGACCCATTCCTGCAAGTAACCAATGAGCACTTAGTTTACAGAGCTGATCAGAATGCTTTTCTATAACTGATAGTTTGGTGGTACCATAAAATTCATGGACACAATGAAATTTATGATCAATGTTGGTTTTGAGTGGGTTTGTAGTCCACTTGTGTCCATTTGACAACTAGAGTGTTTTAAGCTAAAGTCAGTTATGTGGATATTCCATACTTAACACATCCAAGGACTAGGTGAGCTTACCTGTTTGGCAACACTTTGCACATGAGGTCACACATCTGTGCTGGGAGAATAAGCCCAGCACATATGAATCCACTGCAAGAGGAGGGTTGCAAGCTTAATTCTGTTTTTTCCTTATGTTCTCATCTGTGTTGTTATACTACAATATGCTGTATTATCAGTGCAAAAGTTTGTTTGTGGAAGCTGTGGCTGGTTTGATGTAACTAAACTTACCTGTGAATGGATACACTTTCACATAATTCTAATAACATGGGGAAAACTATTTGTAGATGAGAGAATTGCTTTGCATCTTGAAATAAATTTTCTGTGGTTCTTGAGCCCACACTCTTTCTACAATAGACCATGACATTCTTAAGTACAATTTTTTTTTTTTGTGTGTGTGTGTGTGTGTATATGATACCGGGGATTGAACCCAGGGGTGTTGTATCTCCGAGCTACACCCCCAGCCCTATTTTTATTCTTTATTTTGAAACATGGTCTCACTAAGTTGTGGAGGCCCTCACTAAATAGCTGAGGCTGGCCTTGAACCCACAATCCTCCTGTCTCAGCCTCCCAAGTACTGGGATTGATTACAAGCATGCACCACCACGCACAGCTCAAAATATTTGTTTCCACAGAAGAAGGCAGTTTCAAGGAAGCCACTTCTTGGAACAAAGCAAGGCAGCACATTTAGAAAAAAATATTTCAATTATACTGAGAGTATGGGTTCTAATTTTTAAAATATAGAATTTAAAATATCAAGGAAGTCAACATCAGGCAATATTAATGAAGCTGCTTCTTAATATGGCAAAGTTTCTATGTCCATTTCATCTGGTTTAATGCTAGGGGACAGGGATCTTTCGAATACTGCCAGAACTGTGCAGAAAAGGTCTAACATGATGGCAACCCTCTTAAAAATAGGGATCTTTGCTGGACGTGGTGGCACATGCCTATAATCCCAGTACTTGGGAGGCTGAGACAGGAGGATCGCAGGTTCCAAACCAACCTCAGAAACTTAGTGAGATTTTCAGAAACCTAGTGAAACTCCATGGATCATGATGCCTACCAAAGGGTGAAGAAGAAAATCCTTGACCCATTTGTTTTCAAGACCTCCTCAAAAATAGAATCTGGAAAATTTTGAGGAGTAATTATACAGGAAATCACTTGCATTTTTTCCCATCTTACCCAGCATTACCATGCAGCTGGAAAAAAGCTTATCTTTTTAGAAATCTCATGAAAAGACCCTTCATTTGGATAGCATTTCCAAACAGCTCCGAACACTATCCCCTGAAAGAGACAATGGAATGATGGAACCCAGGCATACTCACCTTTAACATGTGAGGACTGGTCTGCTCCAAATAAATACCTGCAATTAAATTTTGGTGAAAATGTCCTAAAATAGGAATAGGAAGCAAGTAAGATTGTGTGTTTAGTAAATAATATAAATTTAATTATTAATTGCTGGGGAAGAATTTTTGTTCTCATGTTTTTTTGTTGGCATTTTCTAGTTGGACTATTTTGTTTATAATTTCAGGGTCTATCAAGGTTGCCTTCATCTTTTGTTCTCATTTGTGAAGAAAAATACTATATTTCTTTAGGGCAATTCCCTTTTTTCTATTGAAATACATAATTATATTAGTATCATTGAAAGATTTTAATTGCTTAGATGTGCTGGAATTTGTAACTTAATTAATACAAATGCTTATTTTGTTACTTCTCATATAACATTTATATAGAATGTGAGGGTTCTTAGATTTATGGTTTTACCCTTCAGAGTCTCTCGCTGAACTTTCATGTGAGGAAGAAATATTACTTTCTCTATCTAGAACCATGCAGGTTTTGAGTGACATATCTGATGCACAGCTTGTACACACACAACACCTTTAATTATTGGCACTACAAGCATGTTATTTTGTCCTTTACAGTTGGGGAGACAGATCTGAAACAACCACAACACAGTAGTGTCTTCATACTGCTGTGGCCTCAGGTTCCCCCTGAAGAAGTCTGATACCATTATGTGGCTTAAAACCTCCATCTCAACTTGTTTAAGAGCAAAGGCTTTGCAGTATGGCCCTTCTGAGTTCCTTTGGAGCTTTTCCACTCATTGTCCCTATCGGATTGGGAAAGTTATTTAAATCTGATCCTTAGCTTCTGTATTGCTACAACAGAGATGGTTTCCTGACTCCCCATGCAGTGAACCTGAAATGAGATGATAATATATTGTCTTAGTACAAGTCCTGGTATATAATATTGTATTATAGCTCTCATAATTAGATACATTAACTAGGTTTCAAACTGTAAATATTCAAAGGAAAGAAGGTGAGCTAAAATGCTACTTCCAAAATGTGACAGCTAGTCGCACTAGGGACTGAAACTGGAAACTTCTTAGAAATGTGAATTCTCAGGATACTTACCCAGATATTCCTGAAAGGTCTCAGTAACCTGAGAATGTTTTCCTTAAAAAGGAAAAAAAGTTTTTCATATTTTTCTCTCTTTAGAAGCAGACAATCTTTTGCTGTCATTATTTGTAACAGTTTTTTATTATTATTTTTATTCAATGAATTGTACTAGGGAATCATACCTGACTGTGGCCCGAGGAACTGCTGATGAAATGAATAAATGATGTCTGATGTGAACACACTTCACCTAATTCAAATAACATAGGCATTACTTATTCATGTGGAGTATTCCCTTTAGCTCTTTGTAAATTCACCTGCAATTCAGAGAAAAGATCTGCTGGTATATCTTTGACCCTATGCTTCTGCTTCAACATGCCATAGTAATCTGGAATAATGGAATTATAATTTCCATAGATCACAATAGTAGCAAAATAAAAAGGACCTAGAATGAAGCAAGGCACATTTAGAAGACATATTAGTATATTAACAAAGTTAGGATTCAAATTTGGAGTTTTATATATTACAGAAACAAATCTCAATCAATCATTGGAGTGACTGAATATGGCACTCTTGCTTTATGATACCCCAGTAGAGAAGAACATTTGATCATCATCATGTAAACCTCATCAAGTGAGATTTCATGAAGGCAAATCTCCAAAAAGGAACCTGTAATGCAATTTCCCAATGCATTGGGAATAATTCTGGGCAGCAAAAGCTAGAGACGTCCATGATAGTCCATATTTAAGTCAACTTACTGAAAGCCAATATACTGTAATTAAATTTTCCAAATGAGTACTATATGTCACTGAATGGCCAGATTACCAAGAAAGCTCACTTTTCCAGGCTATGAAGTTCCCTAATGATAACCAAAAAGCAAATATGAATCCATTCCAAATATGGTTACATGAGTACAGCTAACATCTAATATTAGTATCTGAAAATAAGTATTTTTCTTAATATAACTTAGATTCGGAAATACATATTTCACCATGATGTTTTCCAGAATTTTTATATTGAATGCAGCTTAGCTGCTTAAAGTTTCCATTTCCTATATTGTTGTTTTAAAAACTTTTAATATTCAAAATATAGTATTTCTTGTAAACTGATTTCCTTTAAGTTAATCTTGTAAAATCTCATATGCATCATTAATATACCCTGGCTTCTGGGAATTAGTCATGTAATTCAGAAAGAGCCATCCTTACCAGGTAGACTCATTGCTCTTTCTACAAATTTTTAAATATTTTTACAGACTGCTAACTAATGTATTTCCATTAATTTTATTTAAAAATTGAAATCGTACATTTCCTCAGTAATAGCTATTTGTGAGTGACTATGGATCTTTTGTACGTTTTTAATTATATGATCTTTTTATTAATTTAATGAAAATTTCAATTAGTATATATATACATATATGTTAACTTTCATTTAAAATTCTGCTTCCCTTTGGATGTTTTCATTTGAAATTTAATTATTTTATTTAATTTAAATACAGACAGAGGCAGAGCAAGATGACAGCTGTGTAAGATCCTCCAGTGACCTTTCTGGGAAGAAGTACCAAATTGAACAGCTATTTAATAAGCACCAAATGTCCTTCTGGAGTGCTAATGAAGCCAGGTGAGAAACCATAGTGCCTGGTTTTAGTAGAATAAAGGAAAAAGAAAAAATGCTATTAAGGAGACAGAGGCAGGAAGATCACAAGTTCAAGGCTAGCCTGGGCAACTTAGTGAGACCCTGTTTCAAAGTGAAATAAAACAGTGGTAGAGCTGGTTCTGGGTTCAGTATTGAGTAGTGTAAAAAAGAGTGGGGAGGAGGGGAGAGGGGGAAGGGGGAGGGAAGATGGGGGAGGGGGAGGAGAGGGGAGGGGGAGGAGAGGAGAAGGGAGGGGTAGAGGAGGGGGAGGAAGGAAGGAAGGAAGGAAGGAAGGAAGGAAGGAAGGAAGGAAAGAAGGAAGGAAGGAAGGAAGATTCTTTTATTAAAGAAGACAGAAAGGAAAGTTACTGAAATATGATGTTACATCTCCCCCATCTCCAAGAAGCCCAGTGCAAAGAGAAAGGCCTCTGGCTTGGGGAAAGGAGAGATAATTAAATTCAGGCCTTAGACTTAAAACCCATAGGCCGGAGGTGGTGGTACACTCTTGTAATCCCAGTACTTGGGAGGCTGAGACAGGAGGATCCATGTTCGAGGCTAGCCTCAGCTACTTACCGAGGCCCTCTGCAACTTAGTGAGACCCTGTTTTCAAATAAAGAATAAAAAATAGGGGTGGGGGGTATAGCTTGGAGGTAGAATGCCCCTGAGTTCAATTCCCAGTACCACAAAAAAATCCAAACAAACTAAAAAGCCTGCATACTTGCCAGCTGAGGCATGGGGCCCAGTGCATTTCTGAGACTGTGAAGGTCCTTGTGGCTGTGAGATTGAGGCATGCCTCAGCTTAGTGTCAGCCTTGGTGGCCAAGGGACAGTCTTCACCAACACTACCCCAACCCAGGGCAGTATAGTGTGGCACAAGATTCCATTCACTAAGGATAGGAGAAGGTATTTAGCACAAGACTTGCTCTTGGGACACAGTTCTGGGCTGGTGAAAACTAACCCTGGGTAGATCTTAATGTGTTCATAACCAGGCAAAATGCCCATGGATAAAGCTTCTGGAACAGCACTAGTGCCCAGCAGAGAAACATAGTATTAGTCTATTGTACTTCTCTTATTATCAGCATCATCTGTGTGTGACTGTAGTGGTCATAGGTCATTAGTTAACCTTAGCAGTTAGCAATGCATAATAGTTTGGGCCTTGGTCCTACCTCTTTGCTGTGTTGGTCCTGACAAGGTGTGGGCTCAGAGTGTGACACAAATTTGTGGTTTTGGTGGCCACAGGCATGATTTAGGGTCCTGAAACTGATCCTTTCATAGAGTCTGCCTAAAGCAAAGCAGAACACTGCAGGACCTGGCCAGAAGTTATTTAGAGGTATCTGAGCCAACCTCAGCCTCAGAGAGAGGCTTTGAGGATTAATTTCCATTTTAAGTAATCCTCTAGTTCATACTGTATAACATATCAACTGCATATTTGGGGTAAACCTGTGCTTGAATGCTCTCTAATGCTGAAAGTGTGACAACAAACAGCAGTAGACTTACAGAAAACCTGAACTTAAGGTATCATCCAGAGCTAAAGAAACAAGTGACTACAATCTCAGAGAAAATCACTCACTAAACGGAACTTGAGAGGGAGGGAGGGTGAGGGAGCGGGGTGGGAATTTGGGGAAGGGGTCAAATAAGAATTGTGAGCACATATATCATTATCAATTTGCACCTAACAATCTATGAATAAAAATAAAAATTAAAAATAAAAGAAAATAAGCAATCTACTTAAAATTTCTGGAAGAGCAAGCTAAAACAAAGCCCACCCAGGAAGACTGTAATACATACTTAATCCCTCACTGACCAGATAACATCATTCACCAAGAATCAAGAGCTTTCAGGAAAGCATGATTTCATCTAATATTCAAAATAAGATGCCCCCCCCAAATATGATAGTAACCAGTATGGGCAAACACGCAGATAAAGAATTTAAAACAGCCATTTTAAGAAAACTGAGTTTCAAGAAAACACAGAAAAAAAGATGCAATATTTTAACAGAAATTTAATAGAGAAATAGAATAATATTTTTAAAATTAAACAAATTCTTGAGTTAAAATTATACTCATAGCCAGGCATGGTGGCACACGCTTGTAATCCCAGCATTTGGGAGGCTGAGACTGGAGGATCCGTGTTAGTGACCAGCCTCAGCTGCTTAGTGAGGCCCTCTGCAACTTAGTGAGGCTCTGTTTCAAAATAAAGAATAAAAAATATAGGGCTGGGGGTATAGCTCGGAGGTAGAATGCCCTGAGTTCAATCCCTAGTACCGAAAAAAAAAATTATACTCATACTCAATGTGATATGATAGAATGCATCAATAGCAAAAGAGACCAACAGAAGAGAGAATTAGTTAGCTCAAACATGATATTTGAAATTAAATAGTTGGAGGATAGAAAGAAAAGAGAATGAAGAGGAATGAAGAAGGCATACTGCATCTTTGGGACATTTATAAAAGAGAAAATATTGGTGATCTTGTGCTTCAGAATAGTTAGAAAGCTTATTCAAAGAATTAATAACAGAAAACTTCTCAAATCTTCAGAAAGATACAAATACCCAGAACAGGAAGGTAAAAGGTAACCAGTGAGATTTAACACAATCAAGACATATTATAAACAAAACTTCCAATGTAAAAGATAAAGAGAAAATTCTCAAGGCTATACAAGAAAAGACACTAGTAACACATAGAAATTTCCCAGTATACCTGACAGCAGACTTCTCAGTAGAAATCTGAGGCCAGTAAAGAGCAGCATGAGGATTTCACAGTAATGAGTGAAAAAGATATCAACCAAGAATGTTGTATCTAGCAAAGCTATCCTTTATAAATGATGGAGAGATAAAAAACTGAGAATATATCTCTACCTCAATTATCCTATAAGAAATGCTAAAGGGTATTCTTCAAAGTAAAAGAAAAAGACATTAATGAGTAATAAGAAAACACTGGAAGATACAAAATTTACTGTAGGAGTAACTGTGCAGATATGCAGAATGCTCCAATATTATAAACATCATATGCAAATTATTCATATCTTTAATATGAAGACTAAAAATTAAAACAACTAAAATTAGTAACTACATTAATATTTTAAGAGATAGGACATTATAGAAAGATGTAAAGTGGGGAGATGTAGGAAGCAATTACAAGTATAGAATTTTTATCAGTATATTTCCTATGTTTTTTGTCTCTTTTCTTATTTTTCAATCATGCCAGGCTGCTATCATTTCTAAATAGCTTGTTGTAATCAAAAGATGTTTTCTATAAGCTTCATGGTAACCAAAAAGGAAAAATTTATAATAAACAAACCAAAAATAATAAACAAGGAATCAAAACACACTATGGTTATTCAGTTAATCATGAAGGAAGACTGCATTATGATTAATACTTACACTGAGTTATAGGCATAAGTTTAATTTTTATAATATACTGCTTTAATTTTGAACTGTGAGATATTTACTCGCTTAACAACATGGGCACCAGAACTGGTCAAACTTCCTGGTATACAATTGAATTAAAGGCTAAAAGAGACAGAATTTGTATCATAATCTTTTTCTCCAGTAAAGTTGTCCCCTTCAATATCTCAAAAAAAAAAAAGGAAAGAAAAAGAAGAAATGCAAATTCTCAAGCATTCCTCCCTGGAAGGCCTCAGTTACCTCAGATTTCTATTTTTAAAAGAAAAAAAAAACTTCTATTGCTTCCTTAAATTTTTGGTATTGGGTATTGAACCTCTGAGCTATACCTTTTGAAACTCTTCTTATGGGCCAATTTAGATCTTTCTTCACTGAGTAGAAGAGTGATTATCAAAGTTTTATCTCAGAATCAGCAATATCTGGGCACTTAGAGAGAGATAAATTCTCATCACCATACCTATAACCAAATAAATAAATAAATAAATGGAAAAAAAGAAAAAAGGTTGTGATTGGCCCTACCTGTTTGGATTTTAAGAAGCCTTGCACTTAATCTTTTGTATCCTCAAGTCTGGGAGCCACTATTCTTTGAATCATGGATTTTCAACATTGTGTCAATTGGATTTCCCTGGGGAGTATTTAAGCACAGCTACATCATAGATATTATAAGTCAGTTTCTGTTTTACTTGATGTAGGTAATAACGTGGGCAATAGGTGAAAAATTCTCCCTGGGATTTGTTGTGAAGTAACTTTGAGAATGATTGCTATAGGTCTTTCCTGTGCAATTTTACCAAATGCAGCAGGAAAATACCTTGTCTTCCTTTCAGTTTCAGGAAAGACCTCACATTGATCCAACATGAATGCAGATTCACTCCTATACCAAGAACTTTGGTTAGGAGGATGCAGGATTGATTGATGAAGTCACATTTTCCTCCTTAAACTGTAAGAAGTGTTAGGTCTACTTTAATATGGGTTCAATTTGGGGATTGTTTTAAAAAGAGGAATCAGAAAAACGGGAATTGGATATTAAAAAGAGCAAATAACCCACATATGCAATTAATCAACTATTTGGGCTTAATTTTTCTTGCCATGTCTTTATTAATGTTTTTTACTTTGTTGTTTTTTTATTATTATATTCTGTGCTTATCATGGCTGCATTCATGTTCCTTTTCAATTCTGAAGCATTTTCCAAATTTCATTCCCTAAAAAAATATTCATTTGCTATATTCTGAATTATTGGAATAGAACTGAGTAAAGATTTTTCACACTGTCTTATATTTCTCTGGTCACAGTAACTTTTGAATTCATACAAAAATGCTATTTTGTTTTCTCTTATGTTTGCTGCATATGCTAAAAGTTTGTCTATTTCCTCGTTTAAGTTAACAGTGAGAAAAATTATTACTCTAATCATTTAAAAGTTTTCCTACAATTTCAAATCAATCTATACAAAAACAAAAAGTGCTGGATGTGGTGGCTCACATGTATAATCCCAGTACTTGAGAGACTGAGACAGGAAGATATCAGATTCAAGGCCAGCCTCAGCAACCTAGGAAGACTCTATTTCAAAATAAAAAAAATATAATATGGCTGGAGGTATGGCTCAGAAGTAGAACACACCTGCTAATAAAATAGAAAAGTTTTAAAAATATAAAATGTTTTAATAATTAAAAATTACTAAAATTATATAAGATAAAATGTTATCTGTGAAAACCAAAAATTTATATTATGTGTAGTGAAAGGTTAACTCAGAATCCTGGATTCCTCAAAGCCTATAAATCCTAAGGATTTTAAGATTGGCCTTTGTCTAGTTCCTGGGAGGTATCCTCTGAGCCCTTGGAATACCTGCCTGACAACAGTGTCTTTATTTACTGGGTGCTTTGCATCACACCAAGTAGTTTATACCAACAATGTGATTTATGGTGAACATCTGTTATTGTATGTTTGGTGATTTGGGCCATGCTGTATCATTCTGACCTATGTAGGAGCTGGAATTGATTAGCAAAGGTCAATGATGCAAAAATACTCCATACTTACATGATTAAGGTTAGCAACACATTGCAGGTGCTGTGTTATACATTGGTGCTGGAGGAATTAAGAAGTGTCCTTGTAATTCCACAGAAATAGGATAACTGGAAGCATCTGTTCGATTTCTCCTGAATTTCCCCCCATGTGCATTCTTCTTTTGCTGACTTTGTTTCCATTTGCTCTAGAAACTGCAATTTTGTATATAATATCTTTTCTGGGTTCTGTAAATCCTAAAAAATCACCTATCCTGAGGGTGGTCTTGGATATCCCCAGAATACCAAGGAATAAATGATTTCCAAATATGAAGATACTTTCCTCATACAAATAACATGACAAGTATTAATTTCTTTGGACAGTTGCCTGTAATTCAGAATAAAATCTGCCAAGGTACCCTCAATTCCATGCTCCTGGCTTCAGTATGCCATATTATTTTAGAGAATAACATTGTAGTTCCCACAGATTAGGTCAGTAGCAGAGAATTACCTTCTGGAACAAGTCAAGGTGGCAGATTTACAAGAGATTTTTCTACCAATAGAGGTTTATATATCAAGGAAGCCAATGACAGTTAATCCACTGAGTAATTGAACATGACACTCTTTTCCATCTGCTTGGTCTATGTAGCCCCAGTGGAGCTGGGAATGTGAAGATCTTCAGTTAAATTCCTAATTTGAGATCTCAGGAAGTACATACTTAAAGAAATAATGGATTGCAAATTTTCCACACAATGTCAAAACCAAGGACTACCTCATATTTGATATCAGTAACTTTACTGTCTTGTCACTCAAGGATCCTTACCTGACTCCTCCAATTTGGAGGCTCCAGGGAAGTCAGTATAATTTGATTCTATCATTCATTCAATGGAACCTTAAGAGTATGTGCAGAAGAAAGCACACCTTTGATATTCTTCAGTTCTTTCTGAATTGACAAATTGCTGCTTGTTCTGCATGTATAGGGAAAAATTAAATGAACATTTTTCAGACCACTTAAATGGAATATAGCATATAGTCTAAGTATACAATCTCTGGACCCTAATCTATAAAATGAAAAAATAGTATTAACCTCATAGCGTTTTTGAATACTACTGAATCAAGTCAAGTAAAGCACTTCGTACCAAGAAAAATAATACCTCTCATTAAATGTTAATAACCATTATCATTAGTCAATTCTCATTTGAATCCCAGCAGCACACTTAATTATTTTGCTCCCTTAGTTTCTGTGACAGTTTTTCTAAATGTCACTACATGTTTCAGCTGCCCTTCTTAGGTCTCCTTTTCATAATAAGCCTCCTCTACTAGGCCAATAAATGATTAAATATACTATGGTTCAGTCTTGGGACAGCAATTTTTCCTTTTACTCTTCACAGTCTTCTTGAAGAGAAGTCTAGTTAATTTCCATGCTTTCAACTAGAAACTTAATTAACTAATTAATTAATTTTGGTACTAGGGATTAACTGAGGGATATTCTACTTCCAAGTCATATTCCCAGCCCTATTTTTTTGAAATAGAGTCTCACTAAGCTGCAGAGGATGATTTCGAACCTACAATCCTCCTGTCTCAGTTTCCCAAGTACTGGGATTACAGATGTATGCCACCAAAACATGCTTAGAAACTTAATTTAAATACTAATAACTCTCAAAACAAATTACCCTGTCCCAGTCCTGTCTTCTGAACTCTACATTTCAATATCCAATGGCATTCTTGCCATCTCTATCTAGTTGGATAAAAGATATTTCAAAATTTTATGTGAAAGGTCAAATTGAGATTTTTAAAAATCCGTCAGTCTTATTCTCCTTATGTTCTCAGCCATTTCTGTGATTGGCAGCCAGCAAGTTGTTCTGCTTTGCAAGCCAAAATCGGGGGGGTCAACTTTAGTACCTCTTTTTTACTTATTACATCCAATCCAATTCATCATCAAGTCCTGTATTATTCTCATATATTTCCTTAGCATCTCAACTGAGGAGACACCAATGGTCAAGTATACAATGCAGAACTTCACACAAGTGAAATGAATAAACTCTAAAAGCTCATTATATCCTAAGTATTACTAAGCCTGATTGCTGTCAATTTCTAAAATTCTTATGGTACAGGCTTTCATACAGCATTTATGTTGGTTTCTTAACAAAATTTATAATTAAGATGTTATAGACTCCTGGCTTTTAATAAAAATTATACATTACTATTGCAGTATAACATGATTACATGTCACTAAGAACTGATTTTATTTTCACTAATGGATTACCAGCAGTTACAACTAGATATTGCTACTTCTTTAGCAATTTCTTTTAATGCATGAGCACTCACTTTAATTATTGAGTTGACTTCATTTACATTTTTAGCATTTGTCAAAATGAATATAAACTGTATATTCAATAATTCAATAAATATTGCACATAATAAAATTCAGTTTATTTTGCAAGTATGGATTTCATTTAAAAATTAGATAAAATTAATAATCTCATGTGGAATACTAAATTAGCTTAACACTAAATTGAATTCCTTCATTTGGGGATAGCAAGGACATCTTGAAGGCACACTGATTTGTAGTTATATTCAGGAAAAATAATATATAAAGCATATTTAAATCAAATTTATGTTCAAATGACATGATCTCTTAAAATTATTATAATTTACTAGAAGTCTTTTTAATATTTCATATCACATCTGTTATTCTAATAGTCTAGAAGGCAAGAATTATATACTTTATTTAACTCATTTTAAAGAATATTAACATCTTTCTTTAAATAAAGAAAAAGATACATTAATTTGACATCAAAAATTATAGCACAAAGATTGAAATGGCTTAGTGGATGAGCTTTTCTGATCATTGATTAACAAAACACTATATAGACCTTTATGGTCTTAGTGATTTCAAATTTAGAATCTTAGACTCTCACTGGCATTCTTAATACCCAGCTTAATTGGTAGTCTAAGAAGATAAACTTTTTTTGTAACCTTTCTGAAGCATAGCACCACTCCTACCAATGCTTTAAAATACTTTATGGCTTTCAAATTACCAAAAACTAAAATCCATGATCTAATAACTAGTATTCAAATTTTATACCATATTGCCTCCAATTACCTTTCCAAAATTATCTCTCCATGTTTTTTTCTCACATACTCTATGTTCTAGCCGAAATAAATTACCAAGTTTTGCTTGAACATGTACTGAGTCCTCAGACTTTAGTGGCTTTGTCTCAGTTCTTCCAATGGTGGCATCTCAAAAACCCCAAATCTAAACCATCTGTTAAGGTATAGTTAAGATGCCAAGTCAACCAAGAAGTTATATGGGATTTCTGTATATTACATTAATTTATTCTTCCCTTAAAGTTCCATTATATCCAGTGGCTTCAGTTAGTCACTCACTACATTCTATTTTCCATTAAAAATATTTATACAGATATCACTCAATTTAAAGTATTCCTTTCGGGATGGTACTGGGGATTGAACCCAGGGGAGCTCTGCCACTGAGCTATACCCTTATTCCATTTTTATTTTGCAACAAGGTCTTGTTAAATTGCTCAGGTTAACTTTGAACTTGTAGTACTCCTGTCAGCCTCCAGAGTGCTGGGAGTACAGATATGTAACATTGTGGCCAGCTTAAAGTATTTTTCAAGGAGAATAATCTTTTGGTTTATTATTTGTCTTTTTATCTCCTTAATGTTGTCTTACTACTTGAGTAGTAATTGAATGAATGCCTGTTTCAATGACAGAAGGAAAGGCACTTAAGTGAACGTCAAAGGGTGATTTCACTCACTGATCTCGTTCTGTTATAATAAATGTCTATGTTTCCTTGCTAAATATTATAAAAAAGGATGCTTACATGCCCAGAAGTCTTTTTACTAATTTACTAGAATTGGTATCTAAATGGTTAAGTAATTATGAGACACAATTCAATTGCCAAAAACAATAACATAGCTTATTTTTGTTCTTATTCTTAAAAGAACATTAAAAGTGATACATTTATAATGATTTAAGCAGTGATAATATTACACTTAATCTGATCTTAACAAATATAACACTTAGGACATTCAGGTATTTGGGGGACTATCTCTATCACTTAGGCTGCATAATTTTTTTTATCATGGAAAGGGGCCTAGTACATTAATTATGAACACATTTTCCCCCCCAAAGTGATAATTCACTGCTCTTTTTCTACCCTTGCTGCCCAGCTTGCTCTATGAATTTCTGTTTTGAAATGTGTGAATATTTTTATAGCATATCACTTTTTCATTAACCAAAATGATTCTCAAATGCATGAGGAAGAATAAAGATCAAAGCAAACATAACAGAAGTTTGAAAATTAAGATTGCTAAATATCTTGGATAAAAGACATTAAAATTATAATCTATTACAAACTAAAATAATGGTAATGGTACAAAAACAGGAAGACTCAAACCCTGAAAGAAAACAACTTTCAATCAAGACTACTCTACTGAGCAAAGATTATCTTTCCAAATCTGATGGAGAAATAAAAATATATAAAAAATATAAGCTGAAGTAATTTATGTTTTCCAAACCAGCACTAGAGAAAATACTCAAAGAAATAAATTACAAAGAAGAAACAAAAAATAAATGCCAAAACCAAAGAAAGGATGATTTCCATCAAATGAACAACTAAGCAAAGAAGAACAAACATTACCTCAAACAGAAATTACAACTCAAAATGTTAGGAATTAAAAATCATCTCTCAATAATTATACTGGATATCAATGTTATCAACTCCCCAATTAAAAGAAAAAGTGGCAAAATGGATTAAAGATCATAATTCATATATATGCTGTCTGTCACTAATGGACTTTACAGGAAAAGATATTCACAAACTAAAGGTGAAGGGCTGGAATAAGGTAATTCATACTAATGGAACTCGTAGACAAGCAGGGATAGCAATTCTCATATCAGACAAAATAGACATCAAGCCTGAATTTATCAGAAGAGACAAAGTGGGTCATTTTTACTAGTAAAAAGAACAATCCAACAAGAGAATACAATGATAGTCAACATTTGTAGTATGAACATAGATGCAGCCACTTTTATAAAACAAACTCTTTGTGACATTAAATCTCCAATAGACTCCAATACAATAATACTGGGAGACTTCAACACTCCTCCCATAGCACTAGATCAATATTCCAGACAAAAGATCAGCAAAGATGCATCAGACCTAAAGAACACAATAAAACAAATGTACCTACTAGACATATACAGCAAGTACTAGCAAATTTAAAGAGTGACATAATTTCCTGCATCCTTTCAGACCATAAGAACTTCAGAACTTCAGACTTTTAGACTTCAGAAGTCAACAATAAGAAGACCCAGAGAAATTTCATAAGTACATGGAAACTGAATACCACACTTCTGAATGAGGACTGAGACATAGAAGAAATAAGGGGGAGAAATTAAAAAAAATCCTAGAAAAAACTAAAAATAAAGATGCAACATATCAAAATCTCTGGGACATTTTGAAGGCAATGCTAAGAGAAGAATTCATAGTACTTAGTGCTCACATAAGAAGAATAGAAAATCACCAAATAAACAACCTAAGGACAGACCTCAAAGACCTTGAAGAGCAGGAACAGTCTCTCAAAAGCCAGTAGAAGACAGAAAATCATTAAAATCAGATCAAAATCAATGAAGTAGAATACAGATGCACACACACACACACACACACACACATTCAATAAAACCAAAAGATGATTTCTCAAAAAAATAAACAAGATAAACATTAGCCAACCTAACCAAAAGAGAGAATCAACCCAAATTACTAAAATAAGAGATGAAAAAGTTAAAAAATAAAATAATAGGTGAAGAAGGCACATAAATCCAGAGGATAATCAGAGATTATTTTGAAAAAGCTATACTTAAAAAAAGTAAAACCTACAAGAAACTGAAAAATTTCTAGACATATACAACCTTCCTAAATTGAATGAAAATATATAGAAAGTTTAAACTGACCAATAACAATCAAAGAGATTGAAATAGCAATAAAGAGCCTACTATCAAAGAAAAGCCCAGGTCCAGATGGTTTCCTAGCTGAATTTTATAAAACCTTTATAGAAACTCTAATACCAACACTTCTCAATCTATTCCATGAGATAGAAAGAGACAGGATTCTCCTAAACATGTTCTATGAAGGCAGCATCACATTAAAACCAAAACTGAATAAAGACAGCTCAAAAAGAGAAAACTACAGGCCAATAACACTGATGAACTTAGATGTAAAACTTCAAAACAAAATACTAGCAATGCGCATTCAAAACCGTATCAAGAGAATTATATACCACAACGAAGTTGGGTTCATCCCAGGGATGAACCATCCCAGGCTGGTTCAACATATGAAAAACAATCCATATAATTCACCACATAAACAGAACTAAGGAAAAAATCACATGATCATCTCAATAGATGCTTAAAAAGCAGTGGACAAAATCCAATATCCATTTCTGTTAAAAACACTGTAGAGAATTGGAATAGAAGGAATTTACCTCAACATCATGAAGGCAATATAAAATAATCCCACAGCAATCTCATATTGAATGGGGGAAAACTATGAGAATTCCTTTTAAAATCAGGAACAAGAAAAGAATGCTCACAATCACCCCTCCTATTGGAAATAGCAATTGAGACTCTAACCAGAGAAATAAGGCAAGAGATGGAATACAAATAGGAAAAGAAGACCTGAAATTATCTCTTTTTGCAGATGACATCATCCCATACTTAGAAGATGCAATGAACTCAACCAAAAGACATTAAGAACTGATTAACAAATTCAACAAAGTGAGCAGATAAAAAGAAATCAATCTAAAAATTAGAAACTTTTCTATATGTAAACCATAATTCTACTGAAAAATCCAGAAAATATTTCCATTCACAATTACCTCAAAAACAATAAAATATTTAAGAATAAACCTAACCAAGGAGTGTAAAAGACCTCTACAATGAAAATTATAAGACACTAAGGAAAGGAATTGAAGATCTTAGAATGTGGAAGGATCCTCCAAGCTCTTGGATAGGCAGAATAAATATCATCAAAATGGCCATCCTTCCAAAAGTGTTCTACATAATTCAATGCAATCCCCATTAAAATGCTCATGGTGAGCTGGGCGTGGTGGCGCACGCTTGTAATCCCAGGATTCGGGAGGCTGAGACCGGAGGATCCGAGTTCGCGGCCAGCCTCAGCTACCTAGTGAGGCACTCCGCAACTTAGTGAGACCCTGTTTCAAAATAAAGAATAAAAAATAGGGCTGGGGGTATAGCTCGGAGGTAGAATTCCCCTGAGTTCAATCCCCAGTACCGAAAAAAAAAATGCTCATGGTCATTCTTCACAGATCTAGAAAAATCAGTCTTTAAATTAATTTGGAAAAACCAAAGACCCAGAACAGTCAAAATAGTTCTCACCAATAAGAACCATGCAGAAGACATTACAATAACTGACTTCAACTATACTATAAAGCCATAGTAATAAAAACAGCATGGTATTAGCACAAAAGTAGACACATAGACCAACGGAGCAGAATAGAAGATTCAGAAATAAATTCACACACTTATAGCCAATTGATTTTTGACAAATGGGCCAAAAATATACACTGGAAAAAAGATAGCTTCTTCAACAAATGGTGTTGAAAAAACTGGTTATCCATATGCAGAAAAATGGAAATAAATCCAACTATCTCACCCTGCACAAGAGTCAACTCAAAATGGATCAAAGACCTGGAAATTAGACCAGAGACTTTGCAGCTACTTGAAGAAGGCATAGGACCAACACTTCAACATATAGGCACAAGTAAATCTTCTTCAATAAGACCTCAAAGGTACAATAAATTAAAATGAGGATTTATACATTGGATTGCATTAAACTGAAGAGCTTTCTGTACAGCAAAGAAAACTATCAAGAACTTCAAGAGAGAGAGAGAGAATAGAAAGGGAGAAGATCTTTGCCAACTACTAGTCTGGCAGAGGACTAATATCTAGAATATACTAAGAACTCAAGAAACTCATCACCAAAAAAAAAAAAAAAAAAAACCCAACAGCAACAACAACAAAAAAACAACCCAATCAAAAAATGAGCAAGTGAACTAAATAGACACTTCACAAAAGAAATACAAATGACCAACAAATGTATGAAAAAAATGTTCAAGATCATTAGCAGAGAGATGCAAATCAAAACTATCCTGAGAAAGTAAACCTATTTCCATTTTCCTGCATATGGTTAACTAGTTTAGCCAATACCATTTGTTAAAGAGGCTATCTTTTTTTCCAGTGGATGTTTTTGGCTCTTTTGTCAAAGATCAGTTGACTGTAAGTCTGTGGGTCTGTTTCTGAGTCTTCTATTCTGCTCCATTGGTCTATGTGTCTGTTTTTGTGCCACTACCATGCTGTTTTTATTACTGTGGCTTTGTAGTAGAGTTTAAAGTCAGGTATTGTGATGCCTCCTGCATGATTTTTATTGCTAAGAACTACTTTGGCTATCTTGGGCTTTTTGTTTTTCCAGATGAATTTAAGGACTGATTTTTCTATGTCTGTGAGGAGCGTCCTTGGCAATTTCATGGGTATTGCATTGACTTTGTAGATCAGTTTTGGGAGGATGGCCATTTTGATGATATTTATTCTGCCTATGCAAGAGCACGGTAGATCCTTCCATCTTCTAAGGTCTTCATCGATTTCCTTCTTCAGCTTTCTGTAATTTTCCTTATAGGGGTCTTTAATCTCCTTGGTTAGGTTTATCCCTAAGTATTTTATTTTTCAGGGTGCTATTGTGAGTGGAATTGCTTTCTGGATTTCTTTTTAGGTTGATTTATGGTTGGAATATAGAAAGGCTTCTGATTTTTTAAGATTGATTTTGTATCTGGACACCTTACTGAATTTGTTGATAAGTTCTATGAGTTTTTTGGTTGAATTTGTTGGGTCTTCTAAGTATAGTATCATGTCATCTGCAAAAAGGGATAGTTTTAGTTCTTCTTTCCTTATTTTTACCCCTTTGATTTCCTTCTCTTGCCTTATTGCTCTGGCTAGAGTCTCAAATACTATATTAAACAGGAGAGGTGATAACGGACATCCTGTCTTGTTCCTGTCTTTAGTGGGAACTCTTGCAGTTTTTCTCCATTTAATATGATGCTGCCAAGAGTCAACTCAAGGTGGATCAAGGACCTGGAAGTCAGACAAGAGACCTTGCAGCTACTTGAAGAGGGCATAGGACCAACGCTTGAACACATAGGCACAGGTAAAAACTTTCTCAACAAGACCCCAAAAGCACAAGCAGCTCAAAGGAAGATCAATACATGGGATTGCATTAAACTGAAGAGCTTCTGCACAGCAAAGGAAACTATCAAGAACCTCAACAGAGAGCCTACAGAGTGGGAGAAAATTTTTGCCAGTTACTCTTCGGATAGAGGTCTAATATCTAGGATATACAAAGAACTCAAGAAACTCACAGCTAAGAAAACAAATAACCCAATCAAAAAATGGGCAAAGGATCTAAATAGACACTTCACAAAAGAAGAAATACAAATGGCCAATAAATATATGAGGAAATGTTCCACATCATTGGCAATCAGAGAGATGCAAATCAAAACTACCCTGAGATTTCACCTAACTCCAGTCAGAATGGCAATCATAAAAAACACAAACAACAACACCTGCTGGCGAGGGTGTGGAGAAGTGGGAACCCTAATACATTGTTGGTGGGAGTGCAAACTTGTGCAACCACTGTGGAAAACAGTATGGAGGATCCTCAGACGAATGGAAGTGAACCTACCATATGACCCAGCAATACCACTACTGGGTATCTACCCAAAAGAATGGAAACCAAACTATCAGACCGATGCATGTGTATCTATGTTTATAGCGGCTCAATTCACAATAGCCAAACTATGGAAGCAGCCAAGATGTCCATCCACAGATGAATGGATTACAAAACTATGGGATATATACACAATGGCATTTTACTCAGCCATAAAGAAGAACAAAATCATGTTCTTTGCAGGGAAATGGATGCAACTGGAAAACATTATGTTAAGTGAGATTAGCCAGTCACAAAGAGTAAAGAAGCATATGTTATCCCTAATATGCAGATGTTAGGGAGAAGATGGGACATAAGAAGGTCCCCAGATGAAAAAGTAGAGACCCTCGATAAACACAGAAGTTGATTTAACCGAGGGGAAGGGACGGGGGGTGGGGGGGAGAGCATCCTAAGGCACATGATGTACTTACACAATTATATCAAGATCACTCACTGAACTGAACTTGAGAGGGAGGGAGAGCGAGGGAACGGGGTAGGAATTGGGGAAAGGGTCAGATGAGAAATGTGTGCACATTTGTCTTTATCAAGTTGTACCTAACAAAAATGTATATATACAAAGCACAAATTATTACAATTAAAAAAAAAAAGAAAAAAATTTAGGCATTTAGTGAAGAAGTTTTGGGCTGTGCTTTGAGAAGAGCTGTCATTTTACTATTTTGACAGTTAAAATAAATATTTAATTCACCCTGAAAAAAAAAACTATCCTGAGATTTCACCTAAAACAAATTAGAATGGCAGTCATTAAAAACACAAATAATAATAAATGCTGGCGAGGGTGTGGAAAAGTAGGAACTCTGATACACTGTTGGTGGGATTACAAATTAGTTCAACTGCTTTGGAAAACAGTGTGGAGAGTTTTCAAAAGAATGGGAATGAATCTACCATATGACCCAGCTACACCACTCCTCAGTATCTATCCAAAAGAATTGAAACCAGATGGATATAGTAATGCATGCACATCTATGTTTATAGCGGCACAATTCACAATTGCCAAACTATGGAACTAGCCAATATGTCCATCAACAGATGAATGGATCACAAAATTATGGAGTATATACACAATGAAATTCTACTCAGCCATAAAGAAGAACAAAGTTAGGTCATTTGCAGGAACATGGATGGAACTGGAGAATATTGTGCTAAGTCAGATTAGTCAGTCACAAAAAGTGAAAGGTTGGATGTTATCCCTCATATGCAGAAACTAACAAGAAATTGAGACACAAGATGGAGTTCAGACAAAGGAGGAAAAATCTTATTTGAGTGAAGGATGAAACCTAACTGAGGGGGATGAAAGTGAGGAGGAAGACTTGAAGAGGGAAACACCTCATTGGACATGGTGTACATACACAAACTTATCAAAGCCAATTACTGTGTTGAGCGTGAGAAGGTGGAGAGGGAGGAGTGGGGTGGGAGCTGGGAGAGGGCCTAATGTGCATGGATGCCTCTTTCATCCTAAACTTCATCAAGATGCATGATACAATGTACCAATAAAAATAAAAAAAGAAAAATATGCACAAATATAAAAAATACAAAAAACCCAGGGAGACCAATAAGATGGAAGAGTAAACATAGAAATAAAGTCTATCATGTATGAAATTTTAAGATATGTGTAAAGCTTCTAGCTTATTGGATTAAAATATGTATTAAATAGTGCTAGAACAATAGTTGACTATAGGAAAAGTACTATCTACTCTTTTTTTTGCTTAAAACAATTCTTAATATAAGATATCAGAATATATGTTACAAGTGATTTAAAGATATACATAGTATAAAAACAAATATAAATGGCTGTTTGTTATATTTTAGATGGTTAGCAACAGATAGAAGAAAAATATATAAAAATATATATTTTTATAAATATATATATCTGAATATATCAAAATAAATTGTATGCATTAAACATCTTAAGTTGATTTTGGATATTAGAGAATTTCATTGTAAAGAGCTCTTAGCCTATGATGGAAGGAAAGCATGATAAGAAAACCTATAGAAGGGTAACCTTTTAAAATATGTATTTAACCTTAAAAAAAAACCTTCTAATTCACACACACACACACACACACACACACACACACACACAAAATGAAAAATTCAGAGAGAATGTGAGAAATTCTCCTATCACTGTGATAGTAAAGACTATATAAGACTTGGGAATGACATAGAAAGATTATTGTTAGAAAGTGTAAAAGAGCCAGGAATGGTGTCACTTGCCTGTAATCACAGTACTTAGGATGCTGAGACAGGAGAATTGCAGGTTCAAAGACATGCTCAGTAAACTAGTGAGGTTCTCAGCAATGTTCTGAGACCTTGTTTCAAAACAAAAAATTATATATAAAAAAGTATGGTGTGTAGCTTGGAGGTAAAATGTTCCTGAGTTCAATCCCCAACATAACAATAATTAAAATAATAATAATAATAATAATAATAATAATAATAATAATAAATGATAATAAAAGTGGAGGGAAGGCAAAAAGATGTTACCCAGCTCTAGGAAAGAAACTTTAATTTTAGAATTCTGAGTGATGATTTAACAATAAATTATGTTTTTGCATGTGTGTGTGTATGTGGTACTGGGGATGGAATCCAGGGGCCTCTACCTCCAGGATACACCCCTAAGCCTATTTTTATTTTTTATTTGAAAACAGGGTTTCACTAAGTTGCTGAGATTCTCACTAAGTAGCTGCGGCTGGCCTTGAACCTATAATCTTCCTGTCTCAGCTTCCTAAGTAATGGGATTACAGGTGTGCTACACCATGCCCAGCTCAACAATAAATTTTTTTGAGGATTCTTTATATTGTTATATTTTCTTAAGTTTGTGAGAAATAATTACATATATTTTTATATTTTCTTATTTTTGCATATTTTTTTACATTTTCTTTGGTTTATGAGAAAATAATTACTCTCATAATTATAAATACTCTCATGCCAACAAAGTTTGATGAGATTTGTAGAAATTTAATTATTTGCTCAAGAACTCATTAAGCCTCAATCCAAGATTTACTGTGAATGCAGGTATCATTACCACTAAACCAGCAAGTTGATCCACACAAAAATAATAACTTTATAAACTAGAAAATAAAACTAAAAATGAGATGAAAAATTCTGTACCAATGTTCACAATTGTTTTTTTTTTTTTTCAGTGCACTCAAAATAAGCAGAAAAGATCCAGTTCCCAGCAGGCATCTCTTCCAGGGAAATGAGCTGAATCAAATCAGATGAACCATATGTCATAGTGGTGATATAGACTGTTTTGCTTTTATATATCTAGTTCAGTGTTGTGTGTGTGTGTGTATGTGCATGTGTATACATGTTTCTTTACTGAAAAACTGATTACAAATTACACAAATTCTGTAAGTCAATGACCCATTAAATTTCATTCTTTTCCTAAATAAGAGTTACATAAGAAAAAATTATACTAAGTCCTACATAAGATATTTTAATAATTTTTAGAATGGAAAGTGATATTTTGGCAAAGAGCAATGCAAGAAATTCTGCTTAGCAAATGATAAAATGAGAAGATACAAGCTTATAGTCATTGCTTAGCAACAATCTAGGATGAATGCCCAGGAAATAATTGCTATTAGAACAGGTAGAATTTAGAGAGAATAAAATATATTATTGTTGAAGTTTCTGAAGAAAATAATGCTTTGCTTTTGAGCTTAGATATCACTTTTAGATATGAATTATTGACTTTTTGTTTCTTGATGTCTTCCTATTGCAAGTCCTGTTTATTTCTACTGATAATGGCTCAATAGTATTGTTCAATTCATTTTTCAATCACTAAGAAGAAACTGTGCTTATTCCCAAATTACTATCATATTGCATAAGTACTGAGAATTATAATCAAACTAATTTTAAATATAATCAGAAATAACAGTTAAATCTACATTGATTTTCTGAATAGAAACAAATAATTTGATTCCATAGTTCCTCACAATTTATAAAATACTTTCCTAAACATGTGATTAAATTTTAACAAAAACCTAGGGTCACTTGTTTGTTTTCCTATTTTATATATGCAAATTTATAATAATGGTCACAGATGGTAGACATATTAAATAAATATAAGAAAATGCTACCCCTTTACAATTATAAGTGATCTTTTAGACATTAACAAAGTTAATAATCTGTGTGATTTAACTAAATGAAGAATATTCTAAGTGAATATTTAAGGTGATGTCATAATTGATATCTTGAAGGATAATTAACATATGCCTATGTGAATGAGGTTTAACAAACTAGCAATAAAAGGGAATCACTCATCTTAATTAAGCAAATCAATGAAAAATTTACAAATAGCATAATATTTAAAATCATGTTCTTTGCAGGGAAATGGATGCAACTGGAAAACATTATGTTAAGTGAGATTAGTCAGTCACAAAGAGTTAAGAAGCATATGTTCTCCCTAATATGTGGATGCTAGGGAGGGGATGTGGCATAGGAGGGTCTCCAGATGAAAAGGAGAGATCCTCGATAAGCAACGAAGTTGATTTAATTGTAGTGGACG
>PVLC010006081.1:40017-71808 GCA_004027655.1 Graphiurus murinus | reverse complement strand
TATTGACAATGACCTCTATTGAGGTTGATTTAGTGGCTCCAACTAATAAAAGCCTGGTAGTAGACTAGAAAGAAGAGCATTAAGCATACTTATCATATGGTAATTAATTTGCTCTCTAGAAAGAAAAATAAAGTGATCAAGTGGTTCTGTGAAATTCTAGGCATACCAGGAATGTCTCAAACCTCCTCTTAAAAGATGCACCCACATTGAAAATCAGGTTCTGTTGGGTTGTTACTTCCTCAGTATGAGGGATAGCCCCGCTTCTCTGAAGCCCACACACTTTTGTAAAATAAATAAATAAAATAAAATACAGAGCACCTTCAGAAGGGCTACGGCTTTTCTGCGACTATAGATTACCTTCCATGCCAGAGCTAGCCTTGCAAAACATGTTAGCAGAAATAAGGTATTGATTAAATATAGTCACAGCATACACTAAACTGACATTAATATTTCCCACCACTGGTGATAGAGCATTTTATCATTCATCGGAGCCCAGAAGTGCATACATATACAGTCACAAAAACTAAACCTTGCCACAACGAACTGGACTTAGAATTTATAAGCCTTCTAATATATTAAAAAAACTCCAACTTAAAAAAATCATCATAGGCTTAAAAAAGGGTTTAAATCTACAATTAGCCCTGGTTGTGGTTCATTTGCATACATTCTATGAATTTATTATATCTCACCAAGTTTTTGTGAAATATGCTGTTTAATAAAGAAATAACATCTCTCAGGACAAATCACCGGTTCTAACATGCTTCTTTCACGTCACCCCGATGTGCTTGTCCCCCACCCGTCATTTGCTAAATGAATGCTGCCCGGGGACGGTTTTTGTTCCTGTAAGTTGGGCTTGTCCAGGACCTCTTGATCATAAGAGGCATGACTAGAGAACCATCATAATTCCCTTTCTCTAGTGCCATCTTTCTCTGACATGAAATTTCCAAACTCTCCCAATTAAATCTCCAAACCCTCTGGAGCACCTCAACTGCCCCACCCCCCAATCCCTGCATGACCTCCCTATTCTACACACTGTAAATCTTTACTTGGAAGGTTTTGAGTGTTTCCATGTTATGTCAGTTGCAAACTTTTTTCTTACAGTATTTCTTTTAGTCATTTTTATATGTGAGCATGTCAGAGAAGCTGTCATCATCTATATATCTGTGACATCAAGCATGTTTGAAAAACAACCTCAGTGAATGAGCAAATGAGTGAATGAATATTGGAGTTGTCTGCATAGGGGGATTCCTAGGCCTCTTCTTCCCTTCTGCCCCCCTCAAAGACATAACCTCTCTAATATAATGAAGTGTGGAGATACAGTTTGTATCCAGACTCAAACAGATCTACTTTATTTTTTTTATTTTATTATTATTATTATTGTTATCTTTTGTGGTACTGGGGATTGAACTCAGGGACATTTTACCTCTGAGCTACAACCCCAGTCCTATTTTTTATTCTTTATTTTGAAACAGAGTCTCACTAAGTTGTGGAGGGCCTCACTAAGTATCTGAGGCTGGCCACGAACTTGGATCCTCCAGTCTCAGCCTCTCGAGTACTGGGATTACAAGTGTGCACCACCACACCTGGCTCAGATCTACTTTAAAAAACCGTAAGTTTGAGAGATAATCTGAGACATATGAATATGGACTATATATAGATTAATTAAAATTAAAGAGTTATCGTTAATTCCCCAAATGAGATAATGAAATTGTGGTTAGGTTAAAAAGTAAAAGTCTTTTTAAGAAATATATGCTAAGGATAGGGGTGTAATTCAGTGGTAGAATTAGCATGCATGAGGTCTTGAGTCCAATCCCCAGAATTGCTGAGAAAGAAAGAGAGAGAGAGAGAGAGAGAGAGAGAGAGAGAGAGAGAGAGAGAGAGAGAGAGAGAAAGAGAGAGAAAGAGAGAGAGAGAAAATATTAGGAGTAAAATACTATGAGATTTGTGATTTACTTCGAAACTTTCAAAAATGATGATGTAAAAGAGGAAAGATATTAATAAAGCTGAGTCTTTTCATGCCACACTTGATATTGAATAAAAAATTAAATTGAGAGCTATTCCTCCACATGACAATCATCTGTGATTTCAAATGTTCTCTCTGTTCCTCACTCAACCACTTTGTGAGGCAAACAACTGACTAGGACATTTCAGATGGGACACCAGGGTTCGGTCCTAGACTCAGGTTCCATGACTACTGGAGTCAAAAAAGAAACATGGAGGTGGGAAGAACTTTAAGGCTTTCTTCCAAAATAGATCTCTGCTTTGCTGAGAAATGCAGGTATTTGGCCAAAGGAGGGGGAAAAGACACTGCTAAATGATTACTATTTTAGTAGTTGTTTTAGTTAGCTCTTTCATTACTACGGTCAAATGCCTGATGAGAACAATTTAGAAGAGAAAAGGGTAATTTGGGCTCACCATTTCAGAGGATCAGTCCAGAGTCAGCCAGCTCCAAAGCAAAGAAATCATGGCAGCAGGATATGATGGAGCAAAGCTACTTAGCTCATGGTGGGTGGAAACAGAGAGAGCAAGAGGAAGGGGGCAGTGGCCAATTTGTCCTCAAGGCCATGCCCCCAGTGAACTACTTCCTCCAGATAGGGCCCCCCTCTGAACCTTGCCACATTGGGGGTCATGGCTCCAACACACAAGCCTTTGAGGGGACATTCCAAACCCACAACAGTAGTGGTCTTTGAGAAAAATGACAAAAACAAGGAAAAGATCTTACAACGGCAGAACACAACTCTAAAGCTATGTATATATCATCTTACATTTATTTCCTTCAAAGTTGTGCTGTAAGTCAAGAGTGGTTAATCCCATTTTATTGATGATAAAACGTAGGTCCTGATAGTTAACAAATCTTTGAGTTGTTTAAAAAATTATTAAATGGATGAAAAATAATGCCCAAGATTAAAGCAGTCGCTAAATGTCAGAATTGGAACAAAATGATTCTCTGACATTCTGATTATTACTTTATGACAGGCAATTCCTCTCTTATCTGTTCCCAAAATAGTTGGATGAAAAACCTTGCCTCATTTCCTACCAGCAGGCTACAGAAAGAGATGCTCACTGTCGCAGAAGGGTCCAATTCATGAGTCGTTAATGTCTTTACTCAGAACATCAAATATTTCTGGAGGACTTTGGAATGTGAAGTCTCCTTTAATTTACCAGATACCACTGTAGTTAGGTGGGTGGTACATGCTGTCTACTTTACTTTGTAATTCTACCGGCAGCTGGAGTGGTATGCTAGGTGGCAATGGTCTTTGAGTGAAAAGTAGAATTGGGGACCTAAATACAGAACACGATATCCAAATCACTAATGTCACATGGTATTGCTTTTCTATTTTATGATTTGGGGTTTTGAAAGAGAAAACTCATCAAAGGAAATAGCACTTTGCTCTCCATATTGGTTGAATAATAACTTGAGCAGTATACTTGGATCTCAAAGAGAGTTCTAAAGCCTTTGCATGTTCCTAACAACTACAAGAGAGATGCACTATTCACTATATTATGTAAGGAAATGAACTCTATTTGAAGAGATGTGGCCAGCTTGGCAATATGACAGCCTGATTTTGTTGAAGAGTTATTTAGTTGTTTGTCACAAAACCAGCAACAACAATAACAACAAAAATTCAAAACTGATTGGTATCCAGCAACCCGTGTTAAGCAATTATATTGAGAGTAAGCAGGTCATTCCCTTTAAGCAAACTTCAAATTGGTAGACATCCTTCAAACATCCTTTTTTTTTCAAATTGAATAGATGAATTAAAATCTTATAGATGATTATTTCTAAAGAGAATACTTACTCATATAGGGTTCCCACTATCTGAACATAGTTACCTTGTATAAAGGAGTTCAAGATGACCATTTGAGTAGCTAGGGCTTCAAAATGCTTGGGTCCTATGTGTGGTAGGGTTTGGTAAAGGATGAGATTCTCCTCTTAAAAGCAGTTCCTAAAGCATAGAGACAGACTCCTAACATCCTACCTTCCTTGAATCATCATCAGTTATGAATTGCTCAGTTAAACATACACCAAGACCTCCTTTAGGATCGTTCCCATACTGCCTATGTTGGGCGTCTAGTGTCTAGCACCCCAAAACAGAATGAAGATTTGGCTTAGTATGGGGTTATGTCTCCTGTCTGCATTGCTCTGTGGGCTCTTGGCCTATCCCAGGATCCTGTTTAAAGGACTTGCTTCAAAAGAAAGGTCTCATCTGATTTTTTGGTAGTTTGTTTTTAAATTCACTTGTTCCGGTCTATGAACCAGTGGAAGTTACATTACAGTTAGAAAACCTCTTGCCACATAAATAGTATACAAAGACCTCTTTGAAACAAGCCATCAACATCGGGGTACTGAGCGTCCCCTTCATTTCCCAACCTTAATTCAGTATTTAAGAATTCACAAATCCATGAATGTCAAAACTGAAAGGCATCTTAGATAGCCTACAATCTAACTCCTACTCTTTATATGGAAAGGGAGTTTGCACAAACAAATCTCTGAGTGGTTAAACCAGAAGGTAAACATAGATATTTCAATTCTATGTTCCCTATACCAGAAATATTATTGGAAGCTTGGCATAGTGACATACACCTGTAATCCCAGTAGTGGGAGGCTGACACTAAAGGATTGTAGGTTCAAGACCAGCCTTGGCCACTTAGCAAAACTTTCAGCAACCTAGCGAGATCCTGCTTCAAAACAAAACAAAAAAGAAGGCTAGGGGTAAAATTTGGAGATAGAATACCTCTGAGTTCAATCCCTAGTACCACCAAGGAAAGGAAGGAAGGAAGGAAGGAAGGAAGGAAGGAAGGAAGGAAGGAAGGAAGGAAGGAAGGGAGGGAAGGAGGAAAGAAGGAAAAGAGGGAGGGAAGGAGGGAGGGAGGGAGGGAAAGAGGGAGGGAGGGAAAGAGCAAGAGAGAGAGAGAGAGATTGAGATTGATCTGGAGTATGCTCATGAAATTTTTTAAGCTAGGAGACATGAAAAATAGGAAGGGAGTGATGGTGTACAGAAACATCTCATGAGCACTTTATGACAGTATTTAATAGATCATTTATTTTTTACATGAATAACAGTTCAAAGGAAGGAGGGACTAATATAGCCCTCTGTGAGTTTTGTGAAGATTTATATTTATAAAAAGGCACATTGATCTTTTAAGGAAGTATAGCTTATGTTCACCCTCCTCCTTCCTATCTCTTAAACCATATATATGGGATGACGTGTGCGTGTGTGTGTGTGTGTATGCACATACACATATATACATACATATAAATACACACATATACATACATATATAAACACACATACCATCCCATATATATGCCATATATAGACATATACTATCCTAAGTACATATACTATCCTAAGTGCATATATTATCCTAAGTGCATATATACATATATACACATATAAATGTATATATATATATAATATGTATATATATATGTCATCCCAAATATTTTATATCCCTTAGCTAGCACTTGGTACAGTTAATGAAACAAAGTCCTACATGACTGTTGGACACACAGATGTATCCATGGTTATATAGGTTTGTGGGAGGATGGGTGGAAGGGCTGGAGTATGTGTGGAAGAACTCATGAGGGAGGTGGAACGTAGTAGGTGTTATAACCAGAGGGATAATGTAGAGTCTTACAGAATTTTGAAATAAGCATATTTTACTTAGCAACTGTGGACAAAACCTACCTGCTTGATGCAGAAGAGGCTTACTAGGAAGCAGCAGGTGATGTGTTTGGACCCCGGCATTCCGCATCCTGAAGCTGCTCATTACCTCCCCCCATGACTTCGCCTGGTTATGTTTAGATTGGTGTTGTAAGTGCAGGGAGAGCTTGAGGAACTTGTTAATGAATCCAGACTCCCACATACAAAATGAGATTTCTGAATGTGTGTGGTCGTTCTATTCTGTTCTGTTCTTTTTCTGCACAAACAGCAACAGATGGCAGAAGGGGGCCGAGCAGAGTGGGAATCCAGGAGGAGAGATTGAATTGCCCCGTCTTCACTGCTGCTGGGTCTACTCTGGGTAAACCCCGCAGGAAAGGAAGACAGCAGAAGCATCCAGTTTGGCTTCTGCAGAGTCAAAGGCTGACTGGTATCCAACTTTCTTAGTTGCCCCCTATAAAGGTCTAGGGAACATAGAAAAATCATATGGTATCATCAGTGTCAGCTGTGTTAAGACTCGAGGTGGCTTAGGTTTTCTGTGCCTTAATTACATTGTGTATGTTGGGAAAATGGTAGGATCTCATAGAATTTTGAGGAATAAGTGGTAGTGTATATGAAAGTGCTTTAATTTACTGCCTGAGATAGATAATCACTCTATAACGCACTTTGTTGGAGGTGATGAAGCTTTGGGTGAGTTTTGTGAAGATTTATAAAAAGGTGCACTGATTCTTTAAGGAAGTATCTCTTGTGTTTAAAATCCTCCTCCCCATTCCTTTCCCTCTACCACTGTAGCCATTTTATCAACTGTTCAGCATGGGTTTGTTTGGGCCTCAGGGCCTTGGACCATGCTGTTCCCTCTGCACATTTCTTGGAGTCTTAAATAGCTGCCTTACTCATCATTCAGCTTTCCGTTCAAATGATTGTCCCCAAGGAAGCCTTGCCTATCCTTACATAAAACAGATCCCTTGCCTTCATTTCTCTCTTCCACATAGCTCCCATTTTAATTTTCCTAACTTTATCAGTACCTAGAATTATTTCATCTCTTTGCTTACGAGCTAATTTAGTCTCGTATCCCCATACCTAGACTATGCCTGCATATATTAAGTGCTCAATTGATACCTGTTGACCATTGGTTGATTGGCTAATTGATTGATTGACAAGGACAGGGTCCCAAAGCATAGATAGTTAAAACAGAGTTAGTCAGGCGTGGTGGTGCAAGCTTGTAATCCCAGTATTTGGGAGGCTGAGACAGGAGAATCGCAGGTTTACGGCCAGCCTTAGCAACTTGGTGAGGACTCCTCATAACTTAGTGAGACCCTGTTTCAAAATAAAGAATAAAATAGGGCTGGAGGTGTCTCTCAAAGGTAGAATGCCCCTGAGTTCAATCTCAGTACCACACACACACAATAATAAATAAATAAATAAACAACAAAACAAGCATTAGTCAAAGAAGAAATGTCATATTCCATGAAAAGAATATCCCAAGCCGACTTCACATAAAAGGACAGAATTAGACTTTAATGCAGAATTTCTTACTCTTTATTTCTCTCTCTCTTTTTTTTCTTTTCTGTTCAGTCTTCAAGGCAAAAGACAAACTGGGGGAGGGATTTGAAAAGTGCAACCAATTTTCCTCACTTAAATGAGATTCAAAACTTAAGAACAACTATAAGTCTTTTAGGTGCCACTTGTGTATACTCAGCCTGGTGAAATAAACTTATATTGTCAAAATCTTAGCCTCCCTTTCGTACTTCCCCTCCTTACTTCTGTAGTAAAAAAATGAAGAGAATCCACCAAACTATAGGACATTTGTATTTCTTGCAAGTTTAGACCCGTGGCATACACATGCTAGATGACTAATGAATCCTGCTAGTCTTACTACTTCTACAAAATCCTAAAGAATATTCAGGGACTTGCACATGTTCTAGAGAAATTTAAACTGTGGATTCGAGGTTTCTTTGAACCTTCAGAAAACCAAGGTCCAGTTAAGCAATGGCTCAGGAATGTATAAGGTTGGTTTAAGCCAGTGCCTCCTGTTTTCATTTCTTAAAATTGCTCTAACATCTCAATGGTGCTTCCTAATAAAACACAATATTTTTTAATATTTATGTACCGTTATTTTAATTTTAAATTTCTATTTTTATAGGCAAAGGACAATTGAGCAGAAAAATGTTATACCTTCTCTCTCCAGCTATTCATGCTGTGAGGCAACCTGTTTTACTGTTTAAACCTGTGTTTGTTCTGTTTCAATTGTGCAGAAGGAAACAGTTTTGGCACCTTTAAAAATCAAAGATCTATCACTCGACAGGAGAACATAGCAACCTAGGAAAGAGAATTATGAGGAATAGGGAAAGAGCTACAGTGCTTCTAAAACCTTACCGGGTCTACGAATCACCTGGGGATCTTATAAAAATGTAGATTCTGGTTCAGTCTGTCTTGAGTGGAGCCTGATATTCTGCATTTCTGACAAGCTATAGGTGATGTTTATGCTGCTGATTCTCGGTGTTTATAGACTATAATGTTGAGGGCTTGAGACATAACAATCACTGGAGAGCATTTAGTATTTATAGTTGTAGTGGTGTTAAGCCACTACTGTTGTATTTAATCTGCAACCACAAATCCCTCCCCCACCTCCCACCAAGAGAGATGGAACCTATTTGTCCACTTCTTGAGTCAGTCAGACAGTGTGACAAGCTTTGGTCAACAGACTACAGAAATTTGCTTGGTGATGAGTCTTCATATGGGCATGCACACTGAGACTTCTCTCTTGCTGTTCTTGGAACCCTGCAATGACTACTGGAGTGTACTTGAGCTAGCCTGGTGGAGGATAGGACTTCGTGTGGGAGAGATCTCAGGTGCCCCAGCCTATACTCGGTCAGGTGGGCCCTAGCTAATCTCCTGCCAGTTGCTATCTTCATGAGTGAGGCCATCCTGTATTATCTAGTCTCTACTTCATTCTCAGATTGATGACAAACACTTGAGTGAGTGCTATGGCTCTTGGTAAACCTGCTTCATACAGAAGATCCCCTCAACCATCACACAGAAACATGAAGTAAGTAAAGTGATTGTAGTTCTAAGGACCGTGCATTGGTGTATTTTTTATTTATTTTTTTTCTTTTATCTTACTCTGTTGAAGACTTCTGCCTAGAGGTCAAATCACTTGCCCAGGTCGCACAGTTTGTAAATGACAGGACGTTCTCCTTAATATAGAGGCAGAACTTTCATAAATTCTTTTCGCTAAGTCACTAGATGCCTCCGATTCCTCTGCTAAAATGTAAATATAGAATTGTCTTCTGAAGGACATGATCTCCAGCCATTGCCTTGTTTCCTAGCTGAGAAGGTAACATAAGGTCTGTCCACGAAGGAATAATGTAACGCTGATGTGAGGTGCCAATGACAAACTCTGTTGGGTAAGGACACCCTCAGTGTCAGCCGGTCATCTACACAGAGCCCTTGGGCAGACAGTGCACTGCCACGTGCTTCTTGGCCACCCTGCTCCCTGTCAGGCATCCTCCCCCGGTGATGGTGATCTTTGGCCATCTGGGTGTGCTCTCAAAGCCTGTCAATCTCAAGTATAGCTTTTTTCCTTCTCACAGCCCTGTGAAATGCATATTAATGTCAGCCTGAGATCCATATTCCTTGCTATGGACCAGGGCGGTGCTTATTTATTCAAATGTTTCTCTTATTGAAGTGATCTATTCCTTCTGCCCCTGCCTATCCCTCTGTGTGGAGAATCAACACTTTAAAACAGGCTTTGCATTTGCTTGTGGAATTCCACAAACTGAGTTCAGCCCAGAGTACTACTTACTTACTAGATTTTTTTTTTTTTTTAATTAGAATGCCTTGAGTCAAAACATGCCGTTTGCATGTAACACAGTTTCTACCACTCTATACCATCCAGCTGCTTCCTACAGCCACGTCACCTTCCTAAATTGTGAAGACTTCTGATAGTGTATCAGTCATACCCAAACATCTTTCTGGGGGTGGGAGGGGATTTACATCTACTACAACCACTGTAACCACCGAGCACTTTCCGGGGAATCCCTTGTCTGCACGTCAAGCTGTGACATTTGTCCAAATCTTCAACTGCTTACCTTAGCTCCAAACATTAGAACTTGTTTTTACGTCTAACTCTTCCATGCCTCTTTTTATCTTTAAGCAACTGGTTTATTTGAAATCACCTTAAATGATTTCTTAGTATCATATAAATGATCATCCATCCCACTGCAGAATGACCATTGCACCTGGCTTGCCCTGTCCACCCCATGTTAATCTATTCACCCCACATGATATCTCACTGGAACATAAGGAGTAGCTTCCCAACTGCCCTCCTTGTTCCCAGTATCGTTGTTCTTACCCTTCATGTTCATTACCATCATCAGACTTATATTCCTTGCACCCACATTTTGGAAATCATATTGCAGGTTGAAAGTCTTCCCAATCAGGCTCCAAACCAACACTGTCCTCATGTCTCCTTCTCACATATGTTTCAAGCACTGTATGCATCTAAGAAGACCCCACAGCTCTTTAACAGACTTTGTCTACTGTCTGGAGTGGCCTTTTCCATCTGCCCATCAGGTCCATTCCTCTTCCTCTCCTCCAACTCCTCTGCCTGGCTTTGCTCAATTAGCTAGAGAGATGTCGCCAACTACACCCTTGTTTGAATCTCTGCCATAGCACGACCCACATCGCTTCATAACTCATCACCTCCGCTCCAGATCTGAGGACACTAAAGGCAGAGACCACACTGTATCTAACTCTACATCTCATCAGCTGAACCTCCGTTTGACTTCAAGGCAACTAACAGAAACAAATGAGTATTTTGTATGGCAAATACAAAATATGTATGGTAAATAATTGAAAGGAGTTCTCAAGGTGTCTATGGGAGATTAAGTAATGGCTGCCTGGGAGGAGGGAGACAATTTGAATGAAGAGACAAATGTATCCAAGTGGGCAGGCTTATTAGCCTCAGAAGACTCCTTGCTTATGGATGGTGAGGGATTTCCCATACAAAATAGATTTCAGCAACCATTTATAGATGGCATTCATCTGTGTGAATTCAGCTCTGAAAGTTTGGACCTTCCTGGGTTAATATTTTGTACCTATATGACAATCTAATAAAGAGGCTTTTAATATTTTGTTCAGATTCCTTAGGCTATTGATTAGGAAAGCATTCAAAAGAGTTAATAAGCTCAATTCAACAAGAGTCTCTGCATCCATGACTGTGCCAGACTGCATTAAGAAGGGCATGTTTACCAGTGCTGTGTGGCAATCCCTATTTTGTTTGTGCATGGCCTCACATATCTGATCTCATGCCTGTGGAGGTGGATATTAGAGGGTCTCAAAAGCAAAAACATAACAGATCTGGCCCCAGGCAGTTTCAGTTTGTGAGGTCAAAATTTGCAACATCTAAAAAATACCACAAATCAACCTAACTAAAGTGTATCTGAGACAGAACTCACTACAGAATTAAATTGGTTCCATTATTTGTGACCAGGATGAGGTGTGCTGGTATCAAGGAGAAGAACTACAGTTGTCTAGATATCCCTATAATTGCCCGGGACCAGATAAAAACCAGTTTTGTGCACCAGTGATCTGCTATAGTGCTTAAAATTTGAACCTTAGGGACACTTCTTGGCATGGAGCTATGGTTAGATCTTGAGGGTCCACTGAAGGCCCATGTGCCCCAGTGAGGGTATTGGCAGGTGGTGGAAACTTTAAGATGAGGTCTTCAGGTCATTTGGGCATGGCTTTGAAGACCATTGTGAGACCCTGGTCTCTATCGTCTTTGAATTTCTGCCATGAGGTGAATAGCTGTGCTCTTCCACATTTCACTCTCCATCATGATGTGCTGCCCCATCACAGGCCCCAAAGCAAAGGGGAAAATCAGTCATGGACTCAAACCTCCAAAAGTATGAGCCCAAATAAACCTTTTTTCTTCTTACATTTATTTATCATAGATATTCATAACAGTAACGAAAAGCTGACTAACACCTATGGCAATGGATAAATTAATGAAGTCACATGCACCAATGGACAGTAATCAAATGAATGTTTTTAAAATTGCACTTGCTCATTGGTTTAGCATTCCCACATAACCCAAGGAAATGGGTAAAAACATGATAAATAAAATTTATAATTGAGATAAATAGTATATTGTGAATCTTGAAAAAGTGGAACAGAGTCTTGTACATTTCACAATCACATATGAATACTCTAACCACTACAGAGCATTTCCAGTAACACTGGATTAAACCATTTTCAGACATTAACAACTTTGTGAAAATAATTTGGCTGGCCAACTGCTAAATAAGAAGCAGGAATTAAATGTTCATGAAAAAAAAAAAAAAAAAACAGAAGGAACCCTGAAAATCCCCCAACCCCATCCTATTTTTGAAGAAGAAATTGTCTCCACAAGATTGAAAAAAAACAGGTGCCAGAAAGAAAGGTATCGAGGTCACAAGGTATCAGGAACAGTTTCAGGTACATATCTCCATCAGTGTCATAGCAAGGTGAAGGAGAGGGGTCCAAAGGATGTTTTAGTGTGTGGGTTTCTGGAATTTCTTAGTGAGAAAAGAAAGCAGTAAAAGAGCCATTGAGAGTAAAAACATGTACCTTTCAGGAGGACAATTTGCATTATATATTGAAAGTCTTTTAAAAGTCCTTACCCTTTGAACACCTATTCTACTTCTAGAATTAACATTTAAGGGCACAGTTGTCTAAATGTACAAAGATATATGTATGAGGCTATTCAACAGAGCATATTTTATAATGGCCCCCAAACAGTAACAACCTAATAACCAAACAGGAGAGGACAGATTCTAAGAGCATATGTACCCAAAACTTAAATACCTCTGGGTAGTTGAATTTTAGTTGACTCAATTTTCATTTAAGAACTTATTTTTCATTCTGTTTTTCTCTATTTTCTGCTTTGCTATAATGAAAGTGTCCATGGGAAATAACCATGTGCCATGGTGGCAGATTGGCAGTGATGAGAAAACCCAGGAGTAAGGTAGGCAAATTTTGGTAAAATCATAGATTTTCTGGGAAGTCAGTTGTAATGCACTTCCAACTCACTACCTCTCACATGTTCCTGCTGTCCTGACCCTTCACAATCATAAGCATGAAGGGGCACCATACCTGCTCTGGGAGCATGAAATCAAATTCTAATGCCAGGTGTCAGAATGCCATTGTCTCCTACAGATAATCAGGAAAGAAGCCAGCCGGAAGATGCCCACAGTTACCACCTATGAGGGCTCTACACCTCCTGCTATACTGATTATAAAACCAAACATAATTATGAAGAGTCCTGCTAAGTGCTAGAGACTGTGATAGACATTGAGCTTACATTCCATGTATTCAAAACCTAATGGGAGAGAGAAGATATGATTCAGAAGGTTTGCTTTTTATTTATTTTTTTCCCATTCTACCACCAAGGGAGGCCAATCACTTAACATTTCTGTCCCTTCAATCCCTCTACTACAAACCTGGATACTCAATGATGTCTGCCAGGTTTCTATTTCAGGTTAGAATTTGTCAGCACTGCAAAAGAATGCTTCTCAAAATTTAATGAAGTATCTAGGGCTAATGGTTAAAAGCAGATTTGATTCAGTGAGTCTAGGGAGAGGCCTGAGATTCTACCATTGTATCAGGTGCTGAGGTTACTGGTCTCTAGTCTATATTTTTGAGTCCTACGATTCTAATGTGCATGACCTCATTTAATTCTCTGCAGTATCTTTTATGATAGCCATACTTGGCCCATTTCACTGACAAAGGAATGACTTGTGTAGACTCACACTGATCAAATAAAAATAAAAATAAAGCAAAGCAGGAACCCCCAACTGAGCTATTTTTACTCCTTGACTCCAAGATGTTTAATGTCCCTTTCAGTTCTAAATTCTGAAGTTAGAAATTACTCCCACACTTGTATGAAGTGAATAGGACCATGAGTTTGATAAAGGTAAACTGTTAATAGAATTGAGAAGAATGAGGATCACTTCACATGGGGGAACAGGCTCGGGGCCAGATAAGGAATCACGGAGCTTTGACACTTTGACACCGACCTTGAAGGATAATTAGAATGGTGGATAGAGTGTTAATCATCAGTTAAGCTGAACATATCATAATCAGAGAATAAGACAATACAGAGAAGGTCTATGAAGAGGGACCCAGGATAGTAAGACAGGCCTCAGGAACATGCATACCTCCCGTTATTCACTGAGCAGGTTGGTCTTTCTTAATTGTTATCCATATTATTGCCGCATTGCCAGAGGAGCATACAATTTGATAAGAAGAATGGCTTCCCCTTTCTAATTTCTTTCTCCTAGGTGAAACTTTGAGAGAAGCCTTAGGGTTACATGCATCTGGGGAGGCACTCTATTACGTAAATGCCACCTATGCAGTGCGAGCCTAGGGAACAAGGAGGGTAATTCTCTTCTTTTGAAATTGTGACTCCCACCCTCCCCCAATTCCTCTAAGTGTTTCCTTTTAAAGAAAAGCCATGGTTCACTGCTGCTGAAAATTAAAGACAACGGCATAAAGATCAAGGTCCAGGCTGGTGCTAGCAATGACAGAACATTAAAAATACCTCTCGAATTTCTCCTTCCTTGAACACTGACAAAGACTACTAATGGAAAGCCAATCTAGAATGCGGGTTCATTTTCGGGCATTTTGCACTTGCTTCTCTTCATTCTCAAACTACTTTAGCGAAAATGAACAAATTTGAGACGGCCTTCAGTTGAGAGGAAATAAGAGAGATAATGACATACTATATGAGATATACATATATCATATATATATATATATATATATATATATATATGAGTTCCCCTCGCTCCAACCCCATATCACAGCATAGGCTACCAAAATATGCAAGAGGGTTTATTAGGCAAAGATTAATTGATAGAGTTGGGGGAATTAAGCAACCCTCCCTCCTTCTCCAAGCTCCTTCTCCAACTGCATCAAGCTGGCTTCATGAGCTTTCTCTTCTATTTCTCCTTAGTTCCAGGTTGTGTTTTGGCAATTATCTTCACACCTCATGTACAGCAGACTTCCTTCCCATTTGCCCAATTCCCATTTTCAAGATTCTAATCCTTTCTGACACCAGTTTGGGAAGCTGGCAACATGGGTTCCCAATCCCATGTTGGCATGGTGGTTTGAGGTGGTATTCCTGATACCCAACTTCTAGAATTGCTGCTATAGTGGTTCAACATGGTAAGCTCAAGTTCCTCCCCCAAACAAATGCAGAAAATGTAGAGGGTGTTTCTAAAGCATATGTAAACTATCTCTCATCATATACTCATGGTGGGAAAAGACATTTTCCAGTAGAAATCTGTAGTAAGCTTGGAAGAAGAGATTGGTCAAGTGTACACAGAAGCCACATTAGAACCAGGTGAATTAATTAGATGTTCTCAGAAGACAGGTAAAGGACATGAAACACAAAACAAGAGAAAAGAGAGAACTTTAGGTGAGTGCTTATCTTTTTTCCTTTTTAGTACGTTGGAAATTTAGAAGCATGAAATTAAAACTCGTGAAAAACAGCCATATCGGCTTGCTGTGGTGACTCAAAAGTTGTCGTTTCTCCACTCAACTTTGCTGAAACACTTGATTCATGTTGTTCTTATTTAACCTAATTTGCATTGATTTAATCAGTGCTGGTATGCTTTAAATACATAATAAATTGGGATTCTGCAACTTAGATGACTTAGAATAGCTAAATTTCAATAAAGCTCATTTCAATCTGTTAATGTATACGGTTCTGCCAAGGGGTTTAAAACTGCAGAGAAGATGCAACTTGCCACATTAGAGGTGAGAAAGGTTTAAAGATACCACATAGATGGAATGATTTGTGGGATAATAATGTGCAAAGCAATATTATATATGTTATATATATATTATATATATATATATATCTTAATTACACCTTAGACGCATCTTCTAAATTTTGAGTAGCATACAGAGAGGAAAACTCACATATAAATGCAGTGACTTTAATTTTATTCTCTTTCTTTCTTGCCAACACTCAACTCTTTTCTGCCTTTCTGTACCAGCTCTACAAATCAAGTGACATCCAGAGTGGGACCTCTTCTTGCCCATTTGGCAGCCTCTGTCACCACTGTGCCAAGCTGCATGCATTAGGAGGATTTTCTTCCTAGCAGCCATGGGGATTGGGTGGCTTGTAGGCACAGGACTTGCTGAATGGCTGGCCGCTGTTTACCCCTGCCTGCGCCTGCCCAACCCCCCCTTCCCCAACCCTTTACAGTTTATGGCTCAATCAGCCAGCCTGCTGTCAGGAATAATTGTTTTGGCAAGAGGTGAAACCACTTGATGGTGCAACTGTTTGTCTGTCTGTTAAAGTGTTCCGCAGCATCTCACAAGTGCCAGGATAAAACCTGCAAGGGCCCAGTCCAGAGTCAGTGGAAGGCAAGAGTGAGAGAGCCAAACATCCAGAATGGCAAAAGACCACTTTGAGGAGGGACTGCAAAAAAAAAAAAAGAAAAAAAATTGCGTGCCTGTAACAAGCAGTATGACCTTGGATAATCCCCAGATGCCTCTGGGCCTCAGCTTTGTCATGTGCAAAGTTAAGGGGGGGTTGATTTTCTAATGTCTCTTCTGGCTCTTAAGACAGCATGTGATGTCTAGGACATTTCAGATTTGTGTTCTTTTCAATTAAATGATGCATCTCAAAGATGAATGACCAGAGCAGAGCTCAAACGAATACAAAATGGAATGATTCATGCCCTTGTTCATATGACTTTTCCTGAAAAGTACCACTGGTCTTTGGTGACTTTCACTCCATTGGCTGGTCTCTCTGGTCTCTCTGGCTTGGATATTGGATCCAGTAGGACACATCTATTTAACCTGGGAGCTCTGGTGGTCCGCCCTTATTCCTGTCAAAGTGAGCACCATGACAGACAATGCCCAATTATTTTGAGTTCCTTCCAGGCAGAAATGATAGGAATTCAAAGAGAAGAGCTGGAGATTCACATGCTATTCTTCCCACCCCCTTTTTGGGCATCTTAGCCAAGAAAATAGGCTTGCCCACTCTCACCTCCCACAGGCTTAGTCAGTCATCTTGCAGGACTTTTTTTTTTTTTTTTTTTTTTTTAAGATGACCAACAGGTTCCCAACCATAGCAATGCAGACCCCCACCCCCACCCCAGACTAGTTGGAACCAGAGGGAGAGCTCATTCATTGTAAGGACTCCTATCTATAAATGATTGTGAGTGCGAATAATCAGGCAAAGGCTGTGCTTCATACTTCCAAGACAAGCAGCACAATTGACCACAGTCTCAAAGCTGAATGAGGGGTGAGTGTGTGCAGAGGAGAGGCTCCATTGTGCTTTAAACTACCCCTTCCCTACCGGGGCCTCTAGTATATTCTCTTGGGACTAGGGGTACTGCAGAGCCTGGCAATGGCCATGAACAGCACACGCCAGCTTTCCCCATGTCATGCAGCAGAATCTTTATGTATCTATGGTGCACCCCACAGCTATCTATGTAAACTGGCAAAGTCCCAGTGGGAGCACAGGCAAGCCTCCTGGTACACAGACACTGGGTTTCACATCACCAGGACTGGGATGGCTTCCCCAAACCAGGTGGGTTTGGAAAGCATCCTTCCATCCACCACGAAAAAGAGCTAGCTCACTGGAGAACTCTGGTGCCTGCAAAGGCAGAAGAAAGGAAAAGAAAGAAAGAAAAAAAAAAATCATAGCCAAGTCCCAAATTATTGCCTTCCTGTTGTCTTCTCTCAAGTTGCTTTTGTAACGCAAAGGACCAAATGTTGATTTCTCTACAGATTCCTACGTATCTCTTACACGTAGATAGCTTTAAAGGGGAGGGGGGGAGGAGGAAGAGAGAATATATCCCCAAAAGGGAAGGGGGGAGAGCGCAGAATATTTCAGTTTCCCACTTGGAAATATCTTGTCATTGATGATGCTACCCCCCACCCCCACCTTTTTTTTCTTTTTTTTAAAATATGGACTCAAAAAAGCTGAAAGTGTTTTGCATTTCATCAAAGAACATATATTACTTGAGTGGTTCGGTAAAATGTTGGTTTTATGCCCACCCCTTTTCAATCTGCCCATGTCTGAGCTGCTTGGGGAAGACGCACAATCGTGAGCAGCTTACGACACTCTGTGAGCAGTAGGTGCCTGTGCAAGCTCGCGCCGCACACAGCCTGGCGGAGGGAAGGAGCCGGGCGCCGCTCCCCGCTCCGCGCTCCCCGCTCCCCACGCCGCGCCCGCAAAGGCATGAGCGAGCCCGCTCTCCGCAGCTGCCCCGGGCGCGAATGGCAGGCGGTCTCCGCGGAGTAAAAGGTGGCGCCGGTCAGTGGTCGTTTCCAATGACGGACATTAGCCAGACTGTCAAATCCTGGGGAGCCGCGAGCCCCGAGTTTGGAGTTTTTCTCCCCCACCACGTCACAGTCCGAACTGCAGAGGAAAAGGACGGCGGCAGGAAGGCGAAGCCCGGGCTCCGGCACGTAGTTGGGAAACTTGCGGGTCCTAGAAGTCGCCTCCCCGCCTCGCCGGCCGCCCTTGCAGCCCGGAGCCCAGCAGCAAAGTGAGACATTGTGCGCCTGCCAGATCCGCCGGCCGCGGACCCGGGCTGCCTCGGAAACACAGAGGGGTCTTCTCTCGCCCTGCATATAATTAGCCTGCACACAAAGGGAGCAGCTGAATGGAGGTTGTCACTCTCTGGAAAAGGGTGGGTAAGACACTTTTTAATTAAATTCTTTCCCGAAGATTTTTTTTTCCTCCCTTTTCTTTGCTGCAGCATCTAACATGGACCAAATCACCATCTCTTTGATCTTTCCGTGGCTGTGAACTTTCTATGCCGCTCAGCTTTCTGCATGCTTAGAGGTGAACGTGCGGTTTTTGGGGAGGGGGGGTTCCTGCTTTATTTCTATATATTTATTTGATTTTTGCCCTTTTCTTCCCCCCCTCCCCCGCTCCCCCTCCCTCGGAATAAAATATGATGTAGATTTCTGACCGAGCGCTTCCAATGGACATTCTCCAGTCTCTCTGGAAAGATTCTCGCTAATGGATTTCCTGCTGCTCGGTCTCTGTCTATACTGGCTGCTGAGGAGGCCCTCGGGGGTGGTCTTGTGTCTGCTGGGGGCCTGCTTTCAGATGCTGCCCGCCGCCCCCAGCGGGTGCCCGCAGCTGTGCCGGTGCGAGGGGCGGCTGCTGTACTGCGAGGCGCTCAACCTCACCGAGGCGCCCCACAACCTGTCCGGCCTGCTGGGCTTGTCTCTGCGCTACAACAGCCTCTCGGAGCTGCGCGCCGGCCAGTTCACGGGGTTAATGCAGCTCACGTGGCTCTATCTGGATCACAATCACATCTGCTCGGTGCAGGGGGACGCCTTTCAGAAACTGCGCCGAGTTAAGGAACTCACGCTGAGTTCCAACCAGATCACCCAACTGGCCAACACCACCTTCCGGCCCATGCCCAACCTGCGCAGCGTAGACCTCTCCTACAACAAGCTGCAGGCGCTGGCGCCCGACCTCTTCCACGGGCTGCGGAAGCTCACGACGCTGCACATGCGGTCCAACGCCATCCAGTTCGTGCCGGTGCGCATCTTCCAGGACTGCCGGAGCCTCAAGTTTCTCGACATAGGATACAATCAGCTCAAGAGTCTGGCGCGCAACTCTTTCGCCGGCTTGTTCAAGCTCACCGAGCTGCACCTGGAGCACAACGACTTGGTCAAGGTGAACTTCGCCCACTTCCCGCGCCTCATCTCCCTGCACTCGCTCTGCCTACGGAGGAACAAGGTGGCCATTGTGGTCAGCTCGCTGGACTGGGTTTGGAACCTGGAGAAAATGGACCTGTCTGGCAACGAGATCGAGTACATGGAGCCCCATGTGTTCGAGACCGTGCCGCACCTGCAGTCCCTGCAGCTGGACTCTAACCGCCTCACCTACGTCGAGCCCCGCATCCTCAACTCCTGGAAGTCGCTGACGAGCATCACCCTGGCCGGGAACCTCTGGGACTGCGGGCGCAACGTCTGTGCCCTGGCGTCCTGGCTGAGCAACTTCCAGGGGCGCTATGATGGCAACTTACAGTGCGCCAGCCCCGAGTACGCCCAGGGCGAGGACGTCCTGGACGCGGTGTACGCCTTCCACCTGTGCGAGGACGGCGCCGAGCCCACCAGCGGCCACCTACTGTCGGCCGTCACCAACCGCAGTGACCTGGGACCCCCTGACAGCTCGGCCACCACGCTCGTGGACGGCGGGGAGGGGCAGCGCGACGGCACGCTCGAGCCAGCCACGGTGGCTCTCCCCGGCGGCGAGCACGCCGAGAACGCCGTGCAGATCCACAAGGTGGTCACCGGCACCATGGCCCTCATCTTCTCCTTCCTCATCGTGGTCCTGGTGCTCTACGTGTCCTGGAAGTGTTTTCCAGCCAGCCTCAGGCAGCTCCGGCAGTGTTTTGTCACGCAGCGCAGGAAGCAAAAGCAGAAACAGACCATGCATCAGATGGCTGCCATGTCTGCCCAGGAATACTACGTTGATTACAAACCGAACCACATTGAGGGAGCCCTGGTGATCATCAACGAGTACGGCTCGTGTACCTGCCACCAGCAGCCCGCGAGGGAATGCGAGGTGTGATGGCCCCTGGGGCTCTCAACCCATGCGCTACCAAATAGGCCGGGGCAGCCGGTCGGACCGGCGGGCACCGGGCTGGGGTCTCCTTGTCTGTGCTCTGATATGCTCCTTGACTGAAACTGTAAGGGGATCTCTCCCAGAGACTTGACATTTTAGCTTTATTGTGTCTTAAAAACAAAAACAAACAAACAAACAAAAAGAAATAAAACACAACAAAAAACCCCACCCCACAACCTTCAGGACAGTCTATCTTAAATTTCATATGAAAACTACTTCCTCTCTTTGAAGATCTGTCCATATTCAGGAATCTGAGAGTGTAAAAAAGGTACCAATCATTGATTTTTCTTTTTGTAAACTAAAAACGTTTAAAAAATAAAATAGCATTTACAGTTTGTACAGACTGGTGGAACCTAAATGAACTGTTACCTGTGTGACCAAAGAAGCAACAGTTATGGTTTCCTTGGTGTAGGGGAGGGGGAGGGATTTGGCTAGTGGGGAAAAAATCTAGACATCAAGGGGCAAAGTCATCAGATTCAATTTAAATGTTAAGGGCAAACAAAGCTAATGGGTGCAATGATTCAGATTAATTTACCCCACACGTGTAAAGGCTGAAAAAAAGTCAGCAAGACTCTTTATGTAATCTGGGGAGTGAGGGAGCAATGTAAAGCAAGTCAAGTGAAAGGTGGACTGGGCTCAGCCTTTAAGGCAGAGATCACAGCAAATAGCTTTTAAAAGGCTGCGTGAGACAGTTTGTCCTAGGAAAAAAGCAACATTTTTGGCACTTAATGTAACCATCTTTCAAATCAACTCAAGATTTTATTCTCCCCAAATGCCACGGGTTCATAATTCTATGCCTTTGATCCACCAGACTTCTCAGCTTTCCTGCTCTTTTCCCTGCCCTCTGATATGAAGGAGAAGCCCTCCCTCAGCTCCTGCTCTGTGGGCCCGCTGAGCAGAAGGAAGCAGAATCCCAGTGTTGAGGGCTGAAAGCTGTGCTTCTAGAGCACAGGACTAAGACTGCAGCAAGCGCAGACTCCCCAGCACCGACAGCACTCGCCTAGCCTAGTTACTGTGAGGGAAAGAGGAATTCCTGACTCAGGATGAATGCCTGCAGGGTAATGACTTGTAGCGAGAGAATTTAGGGGCAGACTTGGTACAGCAGGTGTGGGGGTGGGGAGGGAGTAGATCATCAGTGGATTCTGCGTTTGCATTTAACTGAGATGGGAATAATTTAACCCAGGGCAGAAAAGCTGCCTCTTCTCAGATGGCCCTTTTTATGTAATGCTTGGTTTCCCCATGTTTTTCACTTTTTTTTCTGTGTTGGGGTTACTGATGGCCCTTTCCCAACCCTCATAGTTTTCCAGGTCCATCCCTGAGATTTTCATTTTGTATTGAATTAAAAAGGAAAGTGGTGGTGATGGTGGTAGTGGAGGTTGGTGGTCCAGGGAAGGGCAAGAGGAGGGGTGTGTGGACTGGATGGAGGGGTCTTTCACGGGGTAACAATTTATTCAGATGTATGATTGAAATAAACTGTCATGGATGGCAGATGGTGAAAACTGAACCAATGTTGCCCATATCCAGAAGTCTTTTTCTCACCCTTCTAAAATGATACCGTTATCATTTAGATCTTTTCTTTTTACCCCACCCCACCCCCGTCCCTTTTAAGACATAAGTCCAAAGAGCAAGAAACCTGATGGCAAGCAAACCTAGACTACCATCCCTTCTCCTAAATGCAGAGGCTTCCAGCCACCAACCTAAAGAGGCAAAATCAGCTTTGAAATGCAGAACGGTCTCACTAGACGGTTTACTTAAGCTAAGGATTGGTGGTAGATTTCTCTTCTACCTATGGAAAAACCAATATGCCTAAAAATATGGCTTCTTATTTTGCAAATGTCTTTAAGATGTTAAGCATTGGAAGATATCTTTCTTCCTCTCTCTCTCTCTCTCTCTCTCTCCAGCTCATTATTCCTGACCAGCAAACTTCATCTTGCTTTGTTTATAATTAAAACATGACTTTATGACACGCACCATGTACCTAACACCCGTTCAGACTGTTAATGCTCTAGAAGAGAGGAGCTTTGTTTGACAACTTCGAGGAGGGGGGTCTGGGATTGAGTCTAAACATAGTCATTTGGAGGTGCCTTTCTAAGAGGCATACCACTTGGAGGGCAGGGGTAGCAGAAGCAAGAATGTGCCTCACATTTGTAATTAAACTCCACTAAAGAGACCTCCTCTAGAAGAATGTACACCTGTTTTGTTGTTGTCGTTATTGTTGTTGTTGTTGTTGTTTTAATTCCCAAATTGTGATCATTGAAGGAAGGCTCCATTCACTTAACCTCCTTATAGGGAGGCTACGGGAGCCCAGTGCCAAAAGCTGCTATAGCTTGGTGCATCTCAAAGGGCCCTGGTGGTATGCTTACAGGGAAAGCTTCCAGAAGCAAAGGCTCTGTCGCAAATATCAGAACTACTGCTTCCCCTAGAAATATGAATGTTGGAAGCTGTTTATTTCCTAACTCCAAGACTTTTTTTATTCTCCTTTTTTTCAATATGGTCATGAGAAAAAGAGTAATCATGCTTTTGTTTTCTGCTCCCCCCTCCCACTCCATGACTAAACATCATATATTTAGAAGATCTTAAATCCATGTCAGTCTAATGAAAGATCATTGGAAAGAGGAATCTGCAGCCTGGTGCTTTAAGAGCAAACGATAGCCTTAGAAAGCTGTGAACTTTGTGTGTGTGTGTGTGTGTGTGTGTGTGTGTGTGTGTGTGTGTGTATGTGTATGTTTCTGCATTGTGTGTCTTTAGTAGGCAAGCACAAATATTTTCTACGCAGAGGTGTTTAGTTCACATCATTTCATGGTCCTGTACCTCCTGCTTTGGAGAAGGGCAGGGGGAAAGAGAAGCCAAGAATAAGGGAGAGTAGTAGTTTTAACTAAGGTTTTGTGACACTTGAAATCTTTTCTTTCTCAAATTAATTAATCTTTAAGCTTTGAGAAACTTGCTCTGACCCCTCTAAGCAAACTACTGAGCATTGAAAAGAGAATCTAATTTTTAAAGTTGTAGCACCTTTTTCTGTTGTTGTTCTTCCCACAGAGGGTGCTAATCTCATTATCCAGTGCTTTCTGAAAAAAGAACTTAAGGCCACAATTCATGTCTCATCCTGGGCATTGTGATGGATTAACCTTCCATTTGCAGTACTTTCCCAACTGATTCAAGTTCAGCAATGGTATTGAGGTTTTCTGAATATTTATATAGAAAAGACATCTTTTCAAATGACAAGTAGGACTCTTACACTGGGCTTAGCCCTGGTAGTTTCTTGAGTTGTGCCAGAAAAACCGGTTAAATGAAACTCATCTTTTAGCTATACGCAGGGGGAAAGGCAGTCCCCGACACTAAGACATCAGCCCTGTGATCTTTGTGACCACCCATCCACAATGCAACTCCCCCTATCATCCGCTAAGAAAATGTTATTCCAGTAAAAGGAAACTTTTTTAAAAATTAAATATGTTTCATATTCTCTCAAGTTCCTCAAAGTATAAGAGCACCTTACCCTTTCTCCCTGCTTCCAGGAAGGCAGACATTTGGTATGACTTAGCATCAACAACACATTTATGAGTATGTGTAAGTAATTAGAGGGGCAAACACCACTTGTTATTCCTCCCAAGTTTCCCAAGCAACTGCACACAGATCGCTAGTGGGATTAGGGGCCCACTCTGTTTCTGATTTCTATTGATCAACTTGTCAGCAAGTTTGACACCTATTCTATCTGGCATGGCCAAATGGCAGCAGCCTCCAGTGTATCACATATTCTGGTAGAATGAAAGTTATCAGATACTCCCTCACAGAAAAAAAAAAAAATTATTAAAGAACCAGATGTCATACCTGTTTTGGGACTGAATATCATCATGTTTTAGGGAAGTCAAGATTAGTATTGATAGATGGTTGTTAAGTTAGCTGATTTGAGAGTCCCATTGATGGGATGTCAAATGACATGAATTTAGTTAGAGTATGACTATTTAACAGATTTCTGAAATATATATTAAGAAAGGGTTAGGGATATGCCTGCCTACGTATCTATTTACTTATGCCTATTTATCTATCTTGACATATATAATCACATAAACATATGTGCACATAAACACATATACATACACATACATATATATAAGAACATTATATACATATAAGGACATATACACACATAGATGTAAAACTACATTACATAACTACCTTCTAGCACTAATTATCCTCCTTCCTTCTGTGATAAAATGTTCACTCAAGAAAAGATGTGATATAACGAGCCAAATTAAGGTTTAAAGAGCTGATAGAGTTGACAGTATTTTCAGGCATTGGTTGTGGGTTGGTACAGACTTTATATGCTGGGGATCCTCTGGTCTCCTCTTACATTGGCAGAGTAGAAACCTGCTGTCTAACGGTAAGAGTCAACAAATGGACATGCATTCTTTTTAGCTTATTTTCTACTTCAGGGTTAAGAAACATATTTCTCCATTAAAAATTTGTTCTACTCCATTTTTTTTTTCCCCTGGGATAAAGGAGGCAAAATTCTTACTTCTGAATAGGAACCATCTCCTGGCCTTTCTCTATTAGACACAATTTCTGAAAGCCTTGAACTTCAGCTGAAAGTGTAGGGCCTCACTATTGTATCCTCAAGGCTTACACAGATATGCAGACAAGATGGAGAAATAAGATTTTTACTGAGTGTCTACTTGGAATGGGTTCCTTATTCTCGATCTTAATAAGGGAGTGAGTACTTGGCAAACTTATCTTTACATAAGGACTCTGAGGCTTAAGTTGGTCAAATATTTTGTGCAAAGTCACTCAGCTAGTGATTCAGAGTGTTAGCCTTTTCACTACCCCTTGGTTTTTTGTTTGTTTGTTTCCATGAATGTTTTCCTTCTCCACTCTTATACCTGACAAAGAGCCCAGCCTGGGCACAGTATGCTCAACACATTCTTATTGAATGCCATGGACCCAATGCTCAAACACCTTGACTTTATTTGCTCTGGCCACTGGTAACTGGATAATGCAGAACTCTGCAAACAGAGGAGACTTCTCATAGCCTTCCAGAAGAAGAATTTATCCAGTCAAATCTCTTACCAGAGGATTTTGGACTCAGGCAGAATAAGTGCCAGGCATCTATATGTTACTGCCATGGATTTATTCACATTCTTTTTTTTTTGGTGATCACATGGACTTTATGTCTATGCCAATGGTTCTTAACCAGGGACAAATTTGCTACCCAACAGACATTTATTTAGTAATGTCTGGAGACATTTTTTATTTTTATGCAGGGGTTGAGGGGAAGGTTATTGGTGTCTCATGAGTAGATGTCATAGATACTGACAAGTATCCTACCTTGCACAGGAAATCTTCAATATCAAATAATTATTTGACCCCAAACATCAAGAGTGCTAAGACTGAGAAACTCTGGCCCATGGTAGGAAGTAATGATGCAACTAAAACAGCATGCTGTGCTCCAGCTTCCCATGTAGTGGTCTTTCTGAGTTAGCTCTTACTTCACCTAGCTTGATTCCCTTGTAATCCTCCCCTCTCTTGCCAGGGAACTGGAAGTCTAAATTAAAAACCCTCAGGTTGTTTGCTAATCAGCAAAAGTCCTGCAGTTAGCACATGCTTCTCAACGAACATATGGCAAAACTTAAATTAACTAGGACAAAACTAGTCAGAACCCTCAATTGACCCACTTTTTCTTTAGCAATGCATCCTTTAGGAAACAGAGGGGAGAAAATCAAGTTAACAGTGAAGATTTAATTAATAAGAAGGAAAATGGGAAACTTGATATTCCTTCTAGGAGGCATTCTGGAGCCCAAACAAACCCAGCCCGCCTACCTGCACTCTCTCTTTCTCCAACCAAGACAGAAATATCTCTGGGGTGATAATAAACCTCCATTAAAAAAAAAAAATCAATGTGCTTGGTACAGTGAGAAGGGTGGACATCTTTATGTTAGTACAGTGAGCAGGATAGACATCTTTATGAAATAGATGATCCCAGACCTCTGAAGCAGAATGGTCTAGAGATGTGGCCATCAAAAGCAAATGCATTTGGGGTCAGACAATGTAGGTGAGTGAAATTCATGGACAGATGGTGATATGAGGGAACTGGAGGACTCAAAAGAATGCCCTTCAGGTTAAACTGGTCCTGCTTAACCAGAACACATGTACAGGACAGGACAGGCAAATGCTCTGGAGGAAACATGTTCCGGAAGCCAAGAGTACTGGCCTTTGGATCAGCTGCTGTTAGTCACATGCCACAGGAGGATTTGCCCTCCTCACACTTCACTGGGCTTCTGTCTCCCCTTTTAAGCACCCATCAAGGTATACCCAGAGAATGCTTTTATTTCTAGGCTTCTACTTTACCCCCATCTCCCCCAACAATAAAATATGAAACAAAAGTAGTTTTCAAGCCAGTGTCATTTAAGCAGAAAATTGAAATCTCCCTGAATTCCCATTCCCCAAACATTCTGATTCAACAGACGTACCTGAATATGAATGATAAGTGGTGTGTGTGTGTGTGTGCGCGCACGTGCATGCACATTTGAAATCACTGGGAGAAAGGGGCTTCAGAGAGGTAGGCAGAGATTCTGGAACACAAATGAGAAAGCTCAGACATGTGTGGGTGGGAAAATAGGGTTTTTCGAGTGTGCAGAAGTCAAAACAGAGTCCTAGAGAGGATACACAGATAATCACCCACAGGAGACCCAAGATACAGGGATATGAAGAAGGCCGAATAAAAAAGGCTGAGGATTGTTACTGGGGTGGGGGCAGGGAAGAACTACAGGAAAAGGTTTGTTCGAGATGTCTAAAATGACTTACTGTAAGTGGCCACAATTGATATTATAAGTTGAGAGCCCTTTAGCAAAATGAGAAAAGGAAGGAGGAGAGGAGAAGGAGAGGGAGGGAGGGAAGGAGGGAGGGAGAGAGAGAGAGAGAGAGGGAGGGAGGGAGAGAGAAGACTAGGGGAAGGAGGGAACGAAGAGAAAAAAAGAGATTAAAAAAAAAGAAACAGCAAGAAGAGTTTCAAGATTTGTACTTTATATTGCTAAAGTAATCATCATAAATAGTTGTGGTACACCAACTCCTCAACCCTTTTCTGTCAGTCCTTTCTTTATTATGATCTACCAGGTTGCTTCTTTGCTTCCTCACAATGTAATATTGGGAAGCCATCCCCCCTCCCACCCTGAACTTTGTGAGGAAACAGTAATTCATTCTCAGCTGCATCCTCTTTTGCTGAGCTAGAAGGGTGACTCTAAACCGGAACTACTTGGAAACTTCAATGAATACTGACGCCTGGAGCACACCACACCTCCAAGAGAGTCTAGGGTGTGGCCTTGAAAAGGAGATTTTTTTTTTTTTTAAGCTTCCCAGGTGGTTCCAGAGATCAGTCAAGGTTGAGAAGCAGGGAGTTAAAGGGTTTAAGGAATCCTAACATGTGCTGCTCAGCAATCTTCAAGATCCAGGAGTCTGAGAAGAGCTCTTTAAATATAAATGGCTGGCTGGGGGCTGGGCTGCAAGGGGTCAGGCTTAAGTGAGGACCGCCCCCTGCTCCACCTTCCTCTCACTGGCTCCCCCTGCTGGAATGATATTTGTTTCTGAGCACTCTGCAGTTTACCAAGTGCTGTTTACAATTATTATTCTAATTTGTTTCATTTATCCAGCAATCTTTACAAGGCAGACATGAACTACATCCTGTTTTCAAAACAAAACAAAAAAGATACCATGTAGTTTGCCCAAGGTCATTGCTATTGCTGGACCTGGCACCTAAACATGCTTCTTCTAAATTCTATGTCCTTCTTCCTCTACCAGTTCCCTTTCCTTTTCAGATTTGTTGCATCATTTTGAGGTAGGGCAGCAAAATATCCCAATCAGTAACTCCTCAGGGCTTCTGGGAAATGCATTGCACACATGCTTCTCTACCTTCTCCTTCAACTGGAGTCTGGAAACTCCTACCTAGGTTTGGTAACATGGTCTCCCCACAGTCTCCCCGTCTCTGCCCCATTTTGTGTCTCCCCACGAGCTCCGTGCCTTTGCCACACAGGAGAAATCCAAAAAGATGTCAGTACTTTCCACATACCTAGCACCAAAACGTTCCCTTTCCACTCAGCCTACTGCCGTCAACAGCTTTGCAACCAGCTCTTCCCAGAGTGTGAAAACTAAATCCTAGTAGGACATTGATTGATGAACGGTGATAATTCCACTCAGAGACATTTGCAGCTTAAACAAGGATCTCGAAGGGGAATACCCTAAAGAAATCACTCTACTGCTAGAATTTCATGCACTGAAACAGCTGGTTGATGTATATTTGGACAGAAGCGCCTTCCTGGTACCCCTTAAATGAAACAACACCGGAAAAGGCTTGTGCACGAGAGCAGATTCACCAACAGTTTATGGGGCTTAAAATAGAGTCAGGATAGAGATCGGATCTTCCAGTGTATATTATCTCTTTACACCAATGTTCTCTTCAAACATCATTTATTTTAGGTGTTTACAATCAGTGTGTTTATCTTCAGCTAAGAACCCTTAACATGGCAAACCGTGTGGCAGGAACCTTTGTATCTCAGAGACACTGTAGGCAGCATTGAGTAAATGTGAGGGGGCCCAGTAGCACTTGGGAGCTGGATTAGTCTGCTACAGAAAGGTCTGGGAAAGCCAAGTTACACACAATTAATGGGATAATTCAACTATCTGTCTTCAGCCGGCCAAGGCAGTCCTGTCATTTTGTCCCTCAGTTGCAGAATAGCTGCACACTCTGTGTCACTGTCCCTTCCTTAGTGATTATTTTCAGTGACATCTATATATCCCCACAACTGAACCTGTATGTGTGTGTGTGTGTGTGTGTGTGTGTGTGTGTGTGTGTGTTTTAATTTTTACTCTAAAGATAATGGTCCATCTTGGAATTCAGTCTCATTCCTTTGCTTGCTGTCCAGGTCATTTTTATTTGAGCCTCTCGTATTGATCCTTTCTTGCACGCTATTTCAAAAATCATAAAAGTCCAGAAAGACAAGACCAAATACACTGTGGGAGACACTGCATTGTAACTGGAATTCACCTAAAGATAACACATCACTCAGACTTCTCAAGGTCCAGTAATATTGCTCAACTCATTCATTCAAAGTAGCACACCGCTTCTTTTCCAAGGATTACACAAATATTTGTGGAGTGAACAACGGAACCATTTAACTTGTAAATAACTGTACCTGGGGAGGTGAGGCATTAGCCAGAGGATTGTGCCCTGTACAGAAGCTATCTCCACTTCTTCCTGGCCTGTTTATCAAAGGCAATCCCCCCACCCTTAGGGGTGTTTATTATATATCTTACCAGGTGTTTGACACTTAAACCCTGAAATCAACCTTCATCCCTCCTTGTTCAAAATATTTTCTGTATTTTGATTTTGAATATAGGTTAACTAACCTGGGTATGGTGGCACACACTTGTATTCCCAGTACTTGGGAGGCTGAGACAAGAGGATCACAGGTTTGCAGCCAGCCTCAGTTACTTAGTGAGGCCCTCCGCAACTTAGTGAGACCGTTTCAAAATAAAGAATAAAAATAGGGCTAGGGGTATAGCTTGGAGGTAGAAAGACCCTGGGTTCAATCTCCAGTACTGCAAAAAACTAGGTAAACTGAGGCTTATCATGTGTGATGGTGTATACCTGTAATCCTAGTATTTGGTAGGCTGAGACAGGAAGATTGCAGGTTCAAAGCCAGTCTCAGCAATTTAAGGAGACCCTCAGCAACTTAACAAGACCCCATTTGAAAATAAAAATAACATAGAGCCGGGCGTGGTGGCGCACCCTTGTAATCCCAGCATTTGGAAGGCTGAGACCTGAGGATCCGGGTTCTCAGCCAGCCTCAGCTACCTAGTGAGGCACTCCTCAACTTAGTGAGACCCTGTTTCAAAATAAAAAATAGCACTGGGGTATAGCTCGGAGGTAGAATGCCTCTGAGTTCAATCCCTAGTACCACAAATAAATTAATAAATAGAAATAAAATAGGGCTGGGGTATAGCTCAGAAGGAGAATGTCTCTGGGGTCAATTCCCCATAACAAAAAAAGGTAAACTGAGGCTTAGAGATGTCCAATGAGTTGTCCAAGGCCACTTACCACTGTAGGATGTGTTGAGGGAGACAGAGCTTGGGTTCAAATTCTGGTTGAGTGACTGTGGCAACATTCTTTACTCTTTTGGTTGGAGACAGGGTTGTGAGAATTAAATCAGTTATTACTGAGACTGAAATGAGTTAGGCATTGTAAGGCATTTAGAATAGTGAATAATAGCAAAGGACAGACAGGGGCTAGATAAATGCATACACACACACATACACACACACACACACATACACACTGGGGATTGAAACCAGGGGTGGTTTACTTATGAACTATAACCCCAGCCCTTTTGTTTGTTTATTTATTTTATTTTGAAACAGGATCTCACTAAGTTGCTGAGGGTCTCACTAAGTTGCTGAGGCTGGCCTCAACCCTGTGATCTTCTGGTTTCAGCCTCCCAAATACTGGGATTATAGGCATACACAACCATACCCACCTCATAAGTGTCTTTCAAATAAAGGATAAACAAAATACAGCACCAAGGTCAGGGAGGTACTGAGCCAGGATGTAATAGGGCTGTTGTTCTCCGAAGCCATGCTTCCCCATTTTCTTCTTGGATAAGATAATACCCTAAACTGGAGTTCTTAAAAGCATTAGTCTGGAAGGAAGAAGACTCAGGGGGGCAGAGTGGAGTCTGGAGTAGCAAAGGCACACATGGCTTGGCTCCCTTCACAGCTTTGCAACTAGCCCGGGCTTTAGGCCATGCACCACTCACTAGCTATGTTGTGGTTCTTAATTAGGTTTTACCAAGGCAGTCAGGCAGCCCAGGCAAATCCACTCCACTACTGCAATATGCATACGAACGCACACACGCATCCCTGCACGCATGCGGGTTTGGCACCAGCTTCCTGTTTTCACACCAACCGAAAGCTGATGGCCAGCCAGAGGAAGGATTGCCCACCTGGGTCTTTGGTGAGACGGCAAAACTCATTTCCACTCTGAGCTCTTTGCCATCTGCAGTTAGTTTCTGAAGGTGGAAAGCCACTACACAGCTGGCAATGGTTACCCAACTCCCAAACTCTTACTTAATATTGGCAATATTAAATCATGCTCCCCCCTGAGACACTCAGTGCACATCTTCAGCTGTAACAGATTTGCTAGTGTTTATTTAAGAAGCTTTCCCTTTGTGTATAAACAGCCATGGTTGGATGCCGTTCAAGCAAATGTAACAAGAAATACATATCTGAGGTTGACCCTCTCTTCTGGGAGAGGAGATCTTATGTGGAGAGATAGTCCGTGTTCCAGCCTTGCCAATTTGCTCCTGACCCTTGGGAAAGCCAATTCTACTCACACAGCCCTTCTTTCCCTCCCTCCCTCCCTCCCTCTCCTCCTCTTCCTCCTCCTCCTCCTCCTCCTCCTGCTCCTGCTCCTGCTCCTGCTCCTCC
>PVLC010006081.1:0-39917 GCA_004027655.1 Graphiurus murinus | reverse complement strand
TGTGGTGAATTTATCAAACTTCCCCCAAGAACAGACTCCAATGCACTCAGAGAACTGCCTAACCTCACAAATAGAAACTGTTTGGTCAGAGGGAACATCTTATTTTGTACCTACCTCTGAAAGCTGAATCTATTCCAAGCCACACCCTGTTCTTGGGATTTGTTCACAGAATGACTAGAGAATGCCCTAGCCCAGGTATAGGTGGGAATATTACGACTTATGACTCCTTTGTCCAAAGTGAAACCTCAACACATGAATCTACACTTCCAGAGAAAGATGTAGATGTTGGGAAATTGGGGACTGCCTTCTGTTTCATGTTTTATTTGTGCCTTTTCTGACTTGTTTTGTTGATGTTGTTATTTGTTTTTCCCTCATCTCCCCTTTTGCCTTTTCTTCCATTCATCAGTCCTTTCTCCTTTTGATTTTCTTAAATTTGATATTGTGCCAAGGGAGCAAAAATTGTGCCTTGTGTGGGCCTAATGATCATCATCATCATGATCATCATCATCACCTCACTTGTTTTTATCTGTAAAGCACAGATATGTGTATATATATATATATATATATATATATATATATATATATATATATAACATAAAATATACCATATATACATGGTATTAAAATTTCAGCATAAGTGATTAGGAAAAAACTAGTCTTTTATTTTATTTATTTATTTATTTATTTATTGCAGTACTGGGGATCGAATCCAAGGGCATTCTACCTCCGAGCTATACCCCCAGCCCTATTTTTTAATCTTTATTTTGAAACAGGGTCTCACTAAGTTTCGGAATGCCTCACTAGATAGCTGAGGCTGACCTTGAACCCGGAAGCTGGGATTACAAGCATGTGCCACCACGCCCAGCTTAGTCTTTTTTTTTTTTTTTTTTAAGGGGGTTGATAATGAAAAAAAACAAGGGAGGCTGGGAAACACTGAGTTGGAGGATGACTGACAGGAGAAGAGACAAAAGCAAGCAGTACAAGTATCATGGCAGGTCCCCAGTCGAGGCTTTGAGAAGTCACTCTGAGGATGCAAACTAGGATTCAGAGATTATTTGTACAGTTACAGTTTCATAGGGGAGTTGGTCTTATCGGCCCCTCCTGTGCTTACCACATCCCAGAGTTGTCTTTACTTGGAAGCTTCATGATGCATTAAAAAACTCTTGGGTATGGAGTTAATAGAGAGGGCCCTGGTCCTGCCTCAGCTGTTTACTGGCTTAGATAAATCACCACCTTTCTGGACCTCAATTCCCTTGCCTATAAGATTCAGAAAATAATCCCTGCTTAGCCTGTTTCACAAGAATCTGGTAATGATCAAACTTGATAATGTGAGTGACAGAACCTCAAGAGATATGAGGTCCTATGCAAAGACTTAAGGCAGTGGAAACTCTTAGGGAGGTGGTGACATGCACAGTGTGGTTGGTCACCCACACAGCATGATTTCCCAGAGCCACATGCGCCAAGCTCTTCTATTGCTTTGAACTAAGTCCCTCATGACTCCTTTGTTGAGCACATACATAGCAGGGAGGCCTCTGCACTGAAAGTACAGAATCGCCTACACCTTGACAGGAAGACCTTCATTTCACTTGACTTTGTTTCCCCATCAAGTAACACAGAGTCTGACCTAAAAGGGTTAAATGCAAGAGGCAGGTCCTTACATCAGCTCAAAGCCTCAGTGTCCACACCTCTAAAGCAGTCATACCCAGGGCTGCCTTGCAAGATTTTTACAAAGATTATCAGCGATCACATACATTAAGTAGGCTAAAATGCTGCTGACCCATAACAAATTCTCAGTCAACGTTTGTCCTGCCTCCATCCCTCCGTCAACATAGGTGCACAGTTGTGTTTATAAAAGTAAAGTCAGGGAGAAGTAAATTGCATGAGGACCAATTGATTTCTAGAACCAGAAACTAAGAAGAGACCTTAAGGGGTTAATTTAAGGACAACACTAGATGTGTCATATAAAACTTATCTTTACAGAGGGAAGAGCTGGCAGAGAGATTAGTAGCAGAAGTCGTAGTGCAGAATAGCTGAGTAAGGGTGATGAAGGAGAGACAGCCCCCCCTCTGTCGTTGGGGCCAGGTGGAATTCGTTAAGAAGGAAGTGGCAAAGATCCCTTCTAAAACAGATGCTCTGAGACTTGCCCCAGATGACTGTCTTATTTCTTCTTCTTCTCCTTTTTTAATATAATGGTTCTTCCCAGTTCTGTCAACAGCTTCAATACCCAGTCCTCTTTCCCTGCGCACACGTCTCCCCAGTGGAGTACACCTGCTTGATCCCTTGAGAGCTTAAACGGGGACCTCTGGAAGAAGGGAGAGCCGACGTCTGCCTTGGCTCAATGGACATCACGTTGCAACATGTCATTGCCATCAAAGCGCACGCGCTGGCTCCCACCGTGGGCCTATCTCTGTCGGCCTGTGAGGCAGCATTTTTGGACTCTGCTGCCAAGCAGCCCCGATCTCCAGCAAAATCCAGCCACAAGTCCAGCAGCAATCAGCCCGCTGTGCTCCACCTGCGTATCCAGGGCCACCAACCCAAAGATCTGGTATGAAAGCAGATGTGAGAGAGGGAAAGAATCTGCTTTTGTTTTTATTTTCTACCAGGCCCAGCTCTTTGGAGGAAAAAAAAAAAAAACAGAAAAGGAAAGAAGAACCAACCTCGCTCCAAGCTGGTGCCCTGCCAAGATTCCTCCCTCCCTTTCTTGTCCAAGCACTCCACCGTCTGTGCAGACTGCATAACAGCAATTTCTGGAAACAGGCTGAAGAATCTGGGCCAGTCCAGGGGCAGCGGATCCTGCTATCTGTGTGGTGGGGTTTTAGGGACTTTACTTTTCACCTTAATTCTTTTAACTACCGCCAGCTCTTTGAAGCACATCTGTCACCAACAGCTTCTGTTTGTAAAATGAGACTGAAAGCGCTCCTCTCCAGAGAAATCCCTGAATCTTCTCTGTAGTTCAATGCTTCCACTAACAGCTTGGCTCACAAAGTACGACTGTGGTAAATATTAAAGAATGTTAATAAAAATGAGATAAAACACCTAGGGATCTCTTTTTTTCCCCCAAATTCTGCTTTGCTCACTACTAAAGTTTATCTTGACGGGAAATTTACTTCTGTGATCCACATCATTTCCCAAAGCAATTTTCCAACAGCAAACATAAATTTGTGGTGATCGCTAAGAGGTTTGCAGTCCCTGTGCTAAGGAGGTCACGGGGTTTCGACTGTTTGTCTCACCTTTGGGTACACGTCCCTTACTTGGGACACTATCACAGGAGGGGACCCTGAGTGGCAACTAGAGGTGAAGACCTGGAAATGTGCTTTTTGCATTTCCAACATAAACAGAGTTGGCAGGGGGAGATGCTTTGAGTATCAAGATCAAATCTTGAAACAGTAATTAAGGCATTAGCTAAGAAAATAATTGCCTAAGCCCACAGATCTCTGCTCTCAAATGGGATGAAGCACTAAGTAAATGTAATGGTTTTACATTGCGCTGAACTTTGAGCTGGTTAGTACAGATTACACTTATACCCTCTCAGAAGTGCAAGTTAAACACATACCATCAGATAAAATGTGTACTCTTCTCTTTGTTGTGTTGGCTTAGTCCTTGGCCTAGAGGGGTCCTAAGGAATAAAAAATGACTTGACTTCAAACTAAATAGCCCTAGACATGAGTTCCAGCTCTGCAGTACACCAGCTGTGTGGTATGGGGTAAACAACCCAATATCTATCGCTCTCAAGACAGTTTAAAATTTCTACATCGAAGATGTGGAGAGGATTAGTATTAATGTATGTAAAACATGCTCCACATGCTGGGCCCGCAGTGAGGATTCAGTAAGTATCATGAGCACCATCAGTATCATTATTATCATCCTTATGTTGAATTCCAGGGAAGTATGTTCTGATTGTACACAGTGACTCTCCTTTACAATCCCATTTACAGTGCAGTGGAGTAAAATTCAGTCAATGAACCTCACTAGATGGAATCACATGAAATATACATGTTGATATCATTTTCTTCTTTATTTATTTATTTTTATTTATTTAGTACTTGGGACTGAACCCAGGGGTATTCTACCTCTGAGCCCTATTTATCCTCACTAAGTTACGGAGGGCCTCACTAAGTTGCTGAGGCTGGCTGCGAATCTGTGAGCCTTCTGTCTCAGCCTCCCCAGTACTAGGATCACAAGTGCACCACACCCAGCCATGATAGCATTGTCTAAGTGTAAAGTGTGATGGAAACATAAGGAACCATGAGGGGGTCTCTTCTGGTGTATCCAAACCAAACCACAGGTGCCGAAGTTACTTTTATTGCCCTCTTTATGCTCATGCCTCCTATGTTATTTCCTTTCCTTTATACTCATTCAAATTTAATGATGATAAAATACGTAACTCAGGTTATGGAGACATCTATGAACCCTATCTCGATGCCTTCAGCTTGCCACCATCCCTTTTACACATCAGAAGGTATTAGAGAAGTCATTGTCCTTAGCTCATATTTACCAGTCTGGACAGTCCTAGGGCCTCTCCTTGCATTGTCTATATTTTTAATTTGCCTATGTGCCATGATTGATGTGTCACATTATACACTATTTGCACCAACTCAGTTCAGTTAGTTTCTAGGCACCATAGGTGAAGCAAAGAAAGCAAGACCGGGCGGCCTTCTTCTCAAAGGGTTCACCAATAGAAGGGGTGCAATGTCCACACATGTGATGACAACCAAAGGCAGCAGAGGATGCACACTCTAGCCTGGGTCATAGCAGAGTCCTCTAAGGATACAGCAAAAGGGGAGAATTTTCTCAAGTCAAAGAATGTGTAGGAGGTTGAAGAGGGCTTGATCAAGAATGCAGACTATGCACTGGCTCTAGGTGGGAGGCATCTGCCAGGCAGAATGGAAGAAAAGTGGTTCCCAAGAGAACAATCTGCAGCATGCAATGGCACGGATGTAGGCAAGTGAATGGGAAGCGGGAGCCAAGCGTGGTGGGGAGGTGCTCAGCAGCATGCAATGATTTGATTTTTTATAAGTAGACGCTTAATCAGCAGGACAATCTAGAGTCTAATTTTGTTCCATCTCAATAAGGAATGCATCCTACCTACAGCAGGATGAGTTAGTGAGGAAACAACTAATCACTCTTATATACTTCCTCTATGTTCATCCTTAAAAGGAAGACAGAGACCATTGTAGTGTTTCCTAAGGCCCCTGAGGAAAGTACTTGAAGAGGGTTGCTGGAGAATCCACAGCAACAAAAGGCTTACAGAGCATCTTCTGAAATTGGAAGGATAATGTGGTTGCAATTAGTAGGGATTTAGGAGGTAGCAGGACTCCACAGGGAAGTGGTTTTGAGGGACTCCTAAGAAGGGGAGGACACAGGCACCAGCGTTTCCTTCTCAGTAAGGATACTAATGCTTAATGAAGCAGGAGTTCTGCCTGCCTTTGGGGATCATGTGGGCATAGACAATGAGCAGGCAAGTAGAGGCCTGAGGACAGAGCATTTTTCCTGAGAACTCTGGACTGATATTGGGCTTCCAGGGCCATTGCTCAACCGAGAGGGATTCGAATGGTGAGACAAGATAGTGATTAACAGTCAATTTTGAAAGAAAAAAGCAAATAGAAATTCTTATCCTTATCACGAAGTAAATTTTAGACCCGTTTCAACACGTATTTATCGCACATGCCATGCCTTATAACACCATGCAAACAGGGGTGGTTGAAAAGCTACTGGCATTCTTTACAAATTTGTGTTTGAAGACTCCCGAGGAGGGAATTTAATTACACATCAGACTTTGAGTGTCCGATGAACATCCAAGGGGACTCAAATCTGCATTCACAACAAGAGTCTTGGCTTGTGTTTAATCGATTTGTATGCATATGCAGTGGGTCCTCTGACAACAAATAAAGGGGCATATGGGGACAAATGATTGGGTCCCCAGACTCTGACTCTCATATAAAATCTAGAAGCAGAGATCTACCTCCCCACGAATGCCTTGGAAGAAAGAGGAAACTACTCTGAGGTAAGAATACCAAGATACCCCATTTTCATCTTGAGGTATGGGTTGAAATGAAGCGTCCCCAGGATGGTCACTTTTCAGCACAGCACACGGTAGTCTTCTTGGTGTCCCTAGACCCAGATTGAGAATAAAACTTGTAATAAGAAAGATGCCAGAGTGGCAAGTGTTATTGGCAGTGGACTCAACAGCCATTCCCTATCTCCTTTGTCCCTAATGGTAGAGTCTGGCCTGTAATCCCAGTACTTGGGTGCCTGAGACAGGAGGATTGTAGGTTTGAAGCCAGCTTCAGCAACTTAGACTCTCAACAACCCAGCAGGACTCTGTTTGAAAACAAAAAGGGAGGAAAAAAAGAAAAGAAAAGGAAGGAAGGCTGGGATTGTAGCTTGGAGGGAGAATGACCCTGAGTTCAAATCCCAGTACGTATCCCCCACTCAAAACAATGTAAAATCTGCCATTGCTACTTCTGTCTTTGGAGTAGAATGAGAACAAGCAGCCGTGTACCATCTAGACTTAGACCTTTTTAACTCTTCAATTAGTTAGCTTGTATATCCATTCAGTTGTTAATTCACCATGTGCATCTTTTAAATATAGGATTCTTTATTAAGATATTAAAATAATCCAATAAGAACTTGGATTGTCCCAATGAATTTACAATGCCCTTTGCTGTAACTGTTCTTGAAACAGGAAGGCAAAACCCCTGCTCCCCTATGTTGCCCTGAATGGAATTATTTTTCACTAAGTTGCCCTGGTCAGGGAAATTGAAACAACACCAATTGTAAATACACGACATGATACCCAGAATTAACCTCTCAGCAGTTATTAATGGCCAGCTGCTTTTCTTCTCTCTCTTTTCTTCCTCTCTTCTCCTCCTCTTTCTTACCTCTTATTTTCCTTACTCTTTGCTATGATTTGAATATGGTTCCCCCCACAAATTCATGCAGGAGTTTAAACCCCAAAGTTTTATTTTAATGATATTAAGAGGGTGAAAAACTTAATCTGGTTATGATGTGTAGAGGTAGAGCCTTTGGGAAGTGATTTGAATCTTGGTGATTTTATAAGGAGAAAGAGAGAGACCACTCAGAGATACACACATGCTCCCTCCATGGTGTGATACAGCCAGGTGGAGAATGTGCGATGACAGAGACTGTGCCATGTTGTTTAGACTTCCAGCTTCCCAAACCATGAGATGAAACAACCTGTTTTCTCTATAAAGTAACTGTCCTCAGGTATTTCATTATATTGATGAAAACTGGATACACCCTTCTTTTCCTTTCCCCTCTTCTATCCTTCCTCTCTCTATGTCCAGCATATGCAATGGCTGGAGAATTGTCCTTATCCATGCATGACACCCTATCCTTCCATCTGTGAAGGGCACAAAAAAGCTCTTCCCAACTCCCCTCAGCTGCAGTGAGCAGTGTCTAATGGGGAGACACATACAATCTGTATCATTGGTTGTAATTCATGTGACATTTTTTCATTGCAGTTATGTCATTAACATTGGTACTTTGCTAGCTGATCAAATATTGCATATTGAAAACTCAGTTCAAACCCTGCAAGTTCAATCTCTAGGGATGCATTTGTGAGATCCATTGGTGGCAGATAGATCTGTCTCACATACCAAATCTGTCTTATTGCTTGCCCTTTTATACTTTACACCCAAAAACATGAATGAAAAGGGTTTCAAAGATAACTTCTTAAAGCCATTTACTGACCAATATCAGTGATAAAAGCCCTTTATCTCCATTACCTTAAGTTCCTCTCACCCTTGAAGCTAATTTGCATATTTCAGACTAAAACCACTTGTAAGATGCTCAGTTCCACCACTCTCTCATCATTCAGATCCCCAAAGACTGATCTGGAGGGTCTCACAAGCTTGATTCCCCTTGATTCAGAAACTGCCCTTTTTATGAGCCCAATGACTTCACTCCAGAAGTGAATCACTTCTGCATACTACAGCTATAGAGACTCAGTCTCTGAATTTCTAATGATCTCATAACCCTGGCCTGGTTCTCAACAATGCATGCCTTCAAAACATACATCCTGAATGAGCACCCAGGGACATGTCTGAATATAACTACCATATAATTAATCTCTGGTCACCCCGGGAATCTCAAATCCCTTCAGATCTATGGAGCCAAGAGGTGGCATTTCAGCAAATAGCCAATAGTATTTTATGGCTCTCTTGAGAAGGCAGAAAGAAATGATAATGTTTCCCTGAAGCATTTGAAAAAGAAACCTTTCAAGGGGGAAAAATTAACTCACCAAAGGGAAATAAACAATACTTTGTGTTCATGCAGTGCCTTTCAGAGATAGCTGAGAAGTCTTTTGCCAATCAAAATTCGTTGTTTCAAGAGGTGGAAAATTAAAAATGGGGGAAGGGTCAGCATAAGATTCCGTATAGCCCAAGGCTAGGAGTTCAGTCTAACTGGAATTGGACTGAAAGATGAGCTAAATGTACCATTTTCAGATCAAGGGTAAATGCATATGTTTTTGTTGCACTGCTTAAGACTCTGGAACTTAATTTGATTTGCACAGCCCCACTCAGGTGTCGACTTCCCCAGGGTAGCGGGTGGGCAAGAGAGCAGGTGGTAGAGGTTTGCAAAGCTCTAGACGGGAAAGGCCTGAGTCCATCCAATATGCCTTTTAACACACTGTGGTCACGTGAGTTGTGAGAAGCTTGTGGAATTTCCAAGCTCCTACAGCATGAATTTGTGTCAGTAATAATAAGTCATTGTTTGTTTTATACTTTATAGCTACAAAGTGCTGCAGCCCGCATATATGACCCCATTTGATCAGCAAAAGGGTGGTGTGAGAAAGGGAAACATATTTGAAGCCATACAATGAGACAGGCATTGGCCTTGGCATATACAGAAACGTATGTCCTTTGCTATAATTTATTTATTTATTTTGGTACTGGGGATTGAACCCAGGGGGTATTCAACCTCTGAGCTGTACTTTCTGCCCTATTTTATATTTTATTGTGAAACAGGGTCTCACTAAATTGTTGAGGCTGACTTCAAGCCTATTCTCAATCTAACATATATCTCCATTTTAAGACAGGTACAAATAGGAAGAGGAGTCCCATTCCTTAGAGAGGGAAAATCTCCTATTTCTTTTATTTTATTTTTTTAATTGGTGCATTATAATCATACATCTTTGTTAGGTACAAGCTGATAAAGGCATACATGCACACATTTCTCATTTAACCCTTCCCCAATTCCTACCCCACTTTCTTGCCCTCCCTCCTTCTCAGGGAAAATCTCCTATTTTCATCAGGCAAATTTCCTATGGGTCTGGGCCATGACATGTAACTCTCAGTACGGTGACACTGTATTTCACTTGGGGAGAAAAAAGACTCTCTATGTGATAGGATGTAAGAGATCATGAAAAGACCCCTGCTCACAGAAATCGATTCTATTGACGCATTTTTTTTTTTTTTTTTTTAACGAGTCTTCCATTCCACCCATTGATGGATGCCATCAAAGGAACAAACTGGGAGCTAGAAAGCCCGGACAAAAGATGGGTAAGTTTGAAAAGGGGGAGAAAAAAAAAAAAGAAATAATATAGTAGTATTGTTAAACTGTACAATGTCACAGTTGGAAGCTACCTTTGAAATCACCAAATGCAACGCCCCATTAAACAGCTGAAAAATCAAAATGGTTTGTCCATGCCCACTGGGAGAAAAAAGTAGAACTGTGGCAAAAGTCACTAAACCTGGGCTGGCACCTGTGCTGAGCAGCGCTCAACCTGTAGGTGGAGTATGAAGGGATAGATGGAAGAAGCAGCGCTTTCTAGAACAAGCCTGGTGCCTCGGCTTCCTCTCACATAGCCAAGGGCACGGAACACTGTAGAGGGAGCATGCCTGAGTGGAGGGCCTTTCTCTGCTCATTGTGCCCAGGTGGAGTTGAGGCTACCAAGACCACTTGCCGTGGTGAGTCCTCCTCTAGGCTGGCCATTTTGTTGCCTCTCAGCTTTTCATCTAATCTGTCAGGAGATAAGCATAATTTCAGTGTCTAACAGAGTGATCCATCCTCCACTTTAAAATACATTTTAATCTGAGGAAGACTATAGGACTGTCATTCTCCCTTTTCTCTACATCAGGGACCTCTGATATGGCTAGCCCACACCCACTCTTTCAGTAGCAAACATGGTACGGCACGAGTGCACGTTTGGAAAGCACTTGCACTGTAGGATATGCCCTTTGGCTGTTCTTGGGAACCCTAGTATATGAATGAGCTTAGGCTAACCAGATGGATGATGAGAACACATGTCCAGAATACATTCAGCCAACCACCAGACACATAAGCTTAAAATACTAGCAGCAAACATGTGGGAGCCCACCCAAAATGATCAGAATGCACAGGCTAAGACTGGCCCAGTTTTCGGTGCACACAGTCATGAATTATTAAGTTGTTTTTACTTTAAGATACTGAATTTAAGATTTCTTTGGTTTTATATTTTTATTATTTTTATAGATAAATGTAATAGACACAGGACCTTAATAATATGTCATGTCCAATTGAGTATTTCCTATTTTCAGACATTGCTTTAATTTCCCATATTACTTCATGTAATTCTTACTATATCCTATGAGGGACAGATTGATATTTCTACTTCATGGAAGATGGAACTGAGGTTCAAAGAGGTTATTTAATATATAGCTAATAAATAGCTGGTACTCAACCTTAGTCCTCTGACCACAAAAAACTCCCTTAACTACGACCCAATCCAGGAAGATGACTTCAGTGACTGGGAAATTCAGAACTACAAAGAAAGAGGGTAAGAATGGAGTTCATTTAACCTGTGGGAAGCAGACACTCAGGAGCATGATAGAAACATCCCTTTCTCTGGTGACTATCTTCTTGAGAGCAGAACAGAGCACTGAAATATGACCAGAAGGTTGACTGGTTGGTGGCAAGGAAGGACCTAGTAGCAAAAGTAACGGTGAAGAAAAAAATGTCTACTCAAGAGAAAATGAGCTCTCCCAAGCCAGAAATATTCAAGCAAGGAAATCTCGGCCATCCATGAACACCACAAATTTATTGTTATCTTGGATTTTCTCACTTTGTTCCTCTCACCAAGAAGGTCCCTGTTTCCTCTCCTCAGATTGAGTTTTCACACCTGCTACCAGGCCTGGCTGAAGTCCAACCTTTTCAACAGAACAGTCCCTGCCTCTTCACTCCCACGCTGAGCTCTCTTTTTCTGAACTTGTTCTGACAACACCAATTCCCTGCACATGTCAGTAAGACCACAATTCCAAGCCTGGTGTGATGGCCCTTGTCTGTAATCCCAGTACTTAGGAGGCTGATACTGGGGGATCACAGGTGTTGGTTCCAGGCTAGTCTCAGTAATTTAGCAAGATTCCCCACCCCACAGCAGCTTACAAAGACCTTGTTTCAAAATGAAAAATAAAATAGGGCTGGGAGCATATCTTAGCTCAGAGGTAGAATGCCCCTGAGTTCAATCTTCTGTATCAAAATAAATAAATAAATAAATAAATAAATAAATAAATAAATAAACAAAACAATTCCAGTCTACATTATGATGTGGACTAGTGAGAAAATAATTATTGGATTAGACAAATGTGTATTTGGATCTAATATTGTGTTGTTTCTTACGTCTCAGAACTTTTTTTTTTTTTTTTGAAGCTGTTAGACGCATACAGTGAGAACATATATACAAAGGGTTTGGCATGGATATTTCTTGGTATTATCATGTGTTTCCCATGTTGTTCTTGTCTCCTGAAATAGATTATTTGGCAGGAAACAAGTCTTATACGTTCCTGAACCCAGCCTCTCCCAAGACTATGGATGAGCATGTACAAGACAACTAAAAGATATTGTTTGAACTGATAAAATATGCACCCAAAAAGCCAAATACAAGACATTTTTATAAAAGAGGGCTGAGGGATAAAAATATTATATATATACACATATATATGTATATAAAATTTACGCAGACACATATATACATACACACATACATATAGTCTTTGTTCTGATTTTTGACAAGGAACTTTAAAAACTCTTGGAGTTTACTGAGTGAGAGAGATGTTTTTGTCATGCTAATGTGGTAATTTTTGATGGGACTCCTAGATAGCTTCAGGACAGGGATCCAGGATAGAAAGACAGTTCAACTGATAAGAGAATTGAAACTCTGATACAGCCTGAGGTTCAGAGAGGTCAGAAGATTGATATGATGATAGACATCTCATTTCAATTGTGTGACCAATTATTTAATCAATCTTACCCATGTGAAGAACTTCAATAAACATTCTGAACACCAAGGCTCTGTTGAGGTTCCTGGTTGGTAAAAATCATTGATAAAGGGGGTTATGTGCTCACATTTCCTAAGGAGGTGACATAGAAGCCCTGCACCCCTACATATCCCTGGACTCCCTATCCTATGCATTTTCCCTGTTGGATTATTCTTGAGGTGCATCTTTTCTAATAAAATTGTAATTCTTAAATATAACATTTTTTTTTAGTGAATTAGGTGAGTTCTAATAGATTTTTAAATCCAGTTAGTTGTGGGGGCTCTCAGGTTTTTAGCCACTAGGTGTGGAGATAAGAATTAAAATGACAACCATTTGGTCAAGAGAGATCAAAACTTCTCTGAGCCTCAGAAATGGCATTAGACAGGCTGTAGTTCACTTCACAGATGTTAAGTCTCTTAGTCTAACTTTCTGATGAAGAATGCTGTTTGGAAAGAATGTGCTTATAGGGCTCCAGATTGTGACAGTTTCCAATCCCAGGTCTTTACGTGACTTCCTAATTGTTTAATAAGATTATCACTTACTGATAACTCTCTCATAATGTATAAATCCATAGCAGCCAATCATGGATAGCTTAATTAATGAACAGATCCTCAGTACCAATCTAAATTAGTTCAAAGCAACTTGTCTAACAGAGTCACTTGAAATTGCTCAAGACAAGTTACTTTGCTTTACCTACTCATTGTTCCTTCATTGTAAAAATTCAGCCTCTTTTCTCTTGACAGAACACTTGTTTCTAATGGAACTGGACTCTTGATTTGAAAATCTATTCTGTATCCACATAAAACTTATCTTTATATTTATTTTAATCTCACTTATAATTCATTGGAGAAGAGGTTGAACTCAGGGCTGCTTTACCACTGTGCTACATCCTTCCCCACCCCCCTTTTTCGCCCTTCAGTACTGGGGATTCAACTCAGGGGCATTCTACTTCCTAGACACACCATCAGTCCTTTTTATTTTTTTTATTTTGAAACAGTCTCATTAAGTTGCTGAGGCTGGTCTGGAACCTATGATCCTCCTGTCTCAGCCTTCTAAATACTGGGATTACAGATATGTGCAACCATGCTGGGCTCCCGTATGATTTCTTGATTAAAAACTTGGTCAGATGCACAAATGGCCCTCAGAATTGCGCTGGTGTTTAATGTCAGAATGGTCGGAGTGGTCTTATGAAGGACTTCACCCTTCACCTGTGCAGTCTAGGCTAACTCTAGGTAGTGTCAGTCTGTCCTGTTGAAGTTGAGATGAAGTATTTTGGGATTTGTAGCTAGCTGGGCAGAAGTGCAGGTGGCTTCAGGACTAGTTCTTCCTGGATCAGGAAGTAAAAAAAAAAAAAAAAACAACTTTCAACAACCTGTACAAGAAATATATACACTGATAATAGTGCTCTTTAGAAAAGATTTCTCACATTAATTGCCTAAATTTCTCCCCCCCTCTATTATCAAGTTAGTATTTAGCATCCCAAAGGATGTCGCTAAAGGGAATGGAAAAATCCCCTAATGAAATTCACAAGGAAAATATTATGACACACAACTTAAAACATCAATTATTAATTTAAAAAAAGAGAAAATATATGCTATGAAATAAATTCTGATTATTTCTTCAACATGCCATGATGTAGATTATGTATTTCCTTTAACCAATTAGTTTTGCTTGAGTGCTAAACTACAATTTAGATTTTTTTCTTTATTCTCAGTATTTCCTTATCCCTCCCTCACTCATTCCCCCTCCCACTTTTCTCTCTCTCTCTGCCTTTCTCTTTTTTTCTCTTGCTCACTCCCCCTTCTCTCTCTCCCCCTACCTGACTAGAACATTCTTGTAATGAGTGACAGACTACTCATATTCCCTGTAATTTCCCCGGGTAGTGTTACTAGGGTAAATGAAGTGTCAGGTTCCACACTAATTCATCACTTATTAATTAACAATATCAACAACTCCTTTTTCATTACTGATAACATGTTTTACTGACTACCAGAAGGATTTTTTATTACAAAACTTATCTCAAAGGCTCTTTCCTGTTATCTACTGCAATAATAAAAAAAAATCATCATTCAATCATCATTTTAATGACTGATCATCTTTTGCCTCACTAAAATTAAATCATAAAATCCATTTAATTAAATTGAATGGTAATTGAATGACTTTAACCATGCAAAGAATTAAAATGAAGGACGCATTCTCTCAAAACCTGAAAACATGTAATGACTTGGTTTGACCAATATGGCAAATCCTGAGAGTAAGCCAGTTGATGCTTATCTTTGAATTTCACCAATAAAAGAACTACTGTAAGAAAAAAATTATTTCTTCCAGCATTGGGACAAGATTCAACCAATGCATCTACACATCAGGAAGGTCAGAGGGTTTGATGACTTGCTTGAGGTTCTTATGAAGGATGAAGAGAAGCAAAACCAGTAGCCACAAAAAACTACACATTCAGTAGCAAGAATAGGTTTCTCTGAAATTTCTAAAATAATTCAGATAATACACACTTATTATATACCTTATATAGGCTATACTTGGTGATAGAGATAAAAAAAAATAGGGAGATCTAGCCTTCCAAGTCACCTGGGGGATACAGATATGCCAACAAATCATTACAATATAATAAGGTAAGTGCAGCAATGGAGGTATGTGCAGAGTGCTATGAATTCCTGGAGAAGAAATAGTAAAGGCCTTGAGGAGAAATTAGGAAAGTTCACAAAGGAGGTGACATTTGAGTTACCACAGTAAGTGGGGGAGGGGGACGTGAAAGCATATGCAGAAAGAAACTCAGTACAGGAAGGACTGAGGAGATCTAAAGATAGGGAAGGAGAGAGAGGTGTAGTTAATCCACAGTAAGACAAATGACTATTTAAAAGCTGAGTAATAATCTAGTTTGATGAGTTTTTTACGAAGATCTTTCTAGAAGCAATGTAGTAAGAGGCCTGGGAATTGAGAAGAGAAAAATAGACCAGAAAAGAGAGAAGGACAGTAGAAAGGCTATTTGCCACAGTACAATGTGGAAATGATCCCCTTAGTCTGGAGCAAATTAGACTTTTAATTATCTTGATGTCTTCTTAGATCCAGGTAATCATCTGGGAACCCCAGAGTGAAGAATATTGAAGTGTACCACTTTCACAGTGATGAGATGATACTTCTGGAATGCAGTTATTCAAAAGGTCAGTCCTTGGGCAAATTATAAAGTGCCCTTACTTCCACAGGTATCCAAAGGCCTCACATTGGCCTGCCTGTCCAGTTGTACCCTCTGGTCTTGGCCTCCTCCATCTCCTGTCACCAGACCCTGGAGCTTCTGCAAATATGGCCCTGCCATGACAGCTAACCTGTCCTGTGTCATTCATCCAAGCCTCGGTTATTTGCAGTTAAACACCAAATTCATAAAGCAGTTTGTTAAAAACTGTTAATGGCTCGTTCATTCAGCAAATACTCATGGAACACTTTCCATGGGCTAAGCAGTAAGCACCAAGAAATAGCAATTTACAAAATAAATAAGAGCAACAACACAAAGCTAGGGGTCTTCACAGAACCTGCAAACTTGTGGGAGAGATACGCAATAAATAAGTCTGGATTGCCAACTTGACTGGATTATGAAACACTTAAGATTATGTGGTTTTTGGTGTGTTGATGTAATGATTGGTTTATTTAATGGCCGATTGAAGGGGAAGTCTTGCCCTGAATGTAGACAGATAGACACAGGACCTGGATGAAAGAAGGAGAAAGCTGTGTGAAGGCATACATGGTTTTTCCTGAAGAAAGCACATCTTCTCTTGTCTGAGATATCAGCCTTCAGCTCTTCCGACTGGACTTTTACCATCATTTCTCCGGAGAGTTTCCTGGCCTTTCCATCTTGGATTGGGACTGAATTAGTGTTCATTCTGATTCCGAGACTCCAGCTCTTGGACCACTCAATTAGCTGCTGGCTCCTCCAGCTCTCCTTGTGCAGTTGGACTGTGAGCTGATTTGATAAATCACCTTGTGCCATACACATGTCCTGTGAGATCTGTTACTCTAGTGAACCCTAATACAATAAATAAGGAAAAAGATAGACTGTAGACAAAATAATATGCCACGCAGAGAAAAAGGTAAATTAAAGGAGAGAGGGTACAGGAGGTTTGCAATCACCATGAGACATTTGAATGAAACTTTAAAAAATATTTAAAATACTTTTATTGATGTCATTATATGTCATAGTGAAGTTCAAAGTGATATAGACATACATGCACATAGTCCTTCATGTGTGTCCCTCTGGATCCCACCCTGCTACCTGCCCCTCCCTGTATGTATTAGTGAGATCAGTAGTGATATCTTCATATATGGACATGGCATTATTTGTTTTTTTTGTGTGTTTTTTTTTTTTGCGGTACTAGGGATTGAACTCAGGGGCGTTCTACCTCCGAGCTACACCCCCAGCCCTATTTTTTTATTATTTATTTTGAAACAGGGTCTCACTAAGTTGCGGAGTGCCTCACTAGGTAGCTGAGGCTGGCCTCGAACCCGGATCCTCCGGTCTCAGCCTCCCGAATGCTGGGATTACAAGCGTGCGCCACCACGCCCGGCGACATGGCATTATTTGAACTGTTTCCTTCATCAGTTCTCCTTTTCCCCTCTTCCCACCTCTCTTTCCTAGTCCTCTTCCACTATTCTACTGGTCACTCTTCTCAATTCTCTAAAGTTCCTTTTGTTTCCTATTTTATCTCTACCTTCCACGTAGGAGAGAAAACATTCCACTCTAGACTTCCTGAGACTGGCTGATCTCACTTAGCATAAAATTCTCTAGTTCCATCCATTTTCCTGCAAGTGACATAATTTTGTTCTTCTTTATGGCTGAGTAAAATTCCATTGAGTGTATATACCACAGTTCCATAATCCATTCATCTGTTGACTGATATTTAGGTTGGTTCCACAATTTGTCTATTGTGAATTGTGCTGCTCTAAACATGGATATGCATGTATCACTTATAGTAACTTTGAAGGACTAGGAGCAAACCATTCAAACCTAAGGCAGGCATACAGGAAAATTGCAAAGCCCTTGAGGCAGGGGTGTGTCTGATACAGTAGGGGTTGGCTAAGGAGCCAGTGCGTCTGGAAAAGAGCAATAGTCTTTGTAGCAGTTGAGGTCTGTGAGCTACAGTGGGGCTGAACTTACAAACTGCTGCTAAAACTGGACCTGAATAAGAAGGAAATATTGAAGGGTTTTTTAAGTGACATCTCAGAGTTAGGTTTCAACAAGCACAATTGGGATGCTGTGTGGGGAGTAAACCTAAAAAGACAATGATGGCAGCAGAGAGAGAGAAACTAAGACATGGGGCTACTGGGATAATTCAGGCAAGAAATGACACGGCGTCGGACCCTGTGGTAAGCAGTGGATGTAGTCAACAGTGGAATGGGTCTGCTAATATTTTGAAGGTCAAGTTGGCAGCATTTATTGTGAGATTGGATTTGGAACATGAGAGAAATACAGAAGTCAAGATTAATCTTATGACTTTAGGCTAAAATAACCCAGAGGGTAGAGTTGGCAAGTTAACCTTTCTCCTCTTCACCCACTCTAAGATTTGTGGATGATTTTTAAAATGATAAGTAATATAGTTGCTGTGTTTTAATCCTATCCCTTTCCTTCCTTCCTTTTTCCATTTCTAGGCTTGTGAGTACTGGGAACAAATGTTATCTATATATGTTCTAAATTTAGGTACAACAGAAAGGTTTTCCCAACCAAAACATCTCTATAAACCACTTTTCAAGTATGACCCAAATTCCACCAATAGAGATTCCTTTTATTTTTCATATATTAAAGGTTTGGTCATTTTTTAAATTTAAAAAATCATTTTTATTCATAAAAATAATTATGTATGTTTCTGGGGGACAATGTGATGTTTCAACCTGCATCTACAATATAGAAAAATTCAATCATATTAGTATACCCAGTACTTCACCATTTTATCATTTTTATAGTATTTTGGACTTTCCAACTAAAATAATTACTTTGTAGAGGGAGAAAATTTGACCCTAATTTAAAATAATTTTCTAGCCTGGGTTGCTAGATTTAGCAAATAAAAATACAGACTATCCAGATAAATTTAAGCTTCAGTAATCCCAGCATTTGGGAGGCTGAGACGGGAGGATCTGGGTTCGCGGCCAGCCTCAGCTACCTAGTGAGGCACTCCGCAACTTAGTGAGACCCCTGTTTCAAAATAAAGAATAAAATATATATATATATATATATATATATATATATATATATATATATATATATATATATAGGGCCGGGGGTGTAGCTCAGAGGTAGAATGCCCCTGAGTTCAATCCCCAGTACCACACACACACACACAAAAATTAAGCTTCATAAAATGAATTATTTTTAGTAAAAGCATGTCTCACATATTGCATGGGACACACTTACACACAATAATAATTATTGCTTATCTGAAACTCAAACTTATCTGTCCCAACAGCACTGTTTTTGGTGAACATACATGGAGTTGTTCACAGTGAGGCCCTCACTGAAAAAGGAGTCCAAAATAGGAGAAAGAAGAGGAAAAACACACTTTCCCCCCTCCTTTTCCCTCTTTTTCCTGGGCCTGACTCCTAATCCTTGGGTCCTTAACAGTCATAACTTACCGGGTTCTGAAACTGAAATTTGCAAACACCACTGATGGTCCTCAGAGGAAATAAACATAGAGAGATTTAAATAAAACATTCAGCCTTTGGAAATTGCATTTTGAAAATGTAGCCAAGTCTGTAATTAAGTTCCAAATTATTTGGTGCCATCAGTTTGGCTAACAGATGGAATGGTATTTTTGTTCATCTTTCATCCTCACAGTGAGTTTCCAGAAATTCTGAGCAGGGCGTTTCTAGATTATTGCCTGAGTGACAGTTACATGTGTCTAATAATTTACTAGAATCAATGGGTTTCTTTAAATGAATTCAGTGAACTGTTATTTATATAGATATGAATAATACATTTATAAGAGGAAGAGAAGCAGTTGGGAAATACTTTTTTAAAATGATGCATTGCGGTAATGATAAGTAATTATACATCAACATAGTACTTGCTGATAAGATTTAACTAGCTCTATTTCAAAACGTCTTTCCCCCAGTGGTCTGCTGTGACTCATATTCCAGTGGAATCTAATCTAAAAGGGGTGACTTCCATCTACACGGCAGAGGACATTCGCCAAAAGACTCTCTCATAGATTAGCGTGATATAAAACATTTGCCAGATGAGACCCTCCAAGGCTTTAAATTTTGTTTTAATCTAACTTTCACATGAAATTTTCTCCCAGATACATATTTAGTGTTTTCTTATATACACCTGAGTTATTCACCACTCAAGGCAATCCTCTGGGTAGTCAGTCTTCATATCCCCCTTATATAAAAAAGGAAAGTGAGATTCTGAGGATAAAGAAACTTTTCCAATGTGGCATAAGTTGTGACTCAAAGGCCCTCTTCTCATCTACCTGGTATATTATTGGATCTAACCAAGTGAGGGCCATTCCTCAATCTTAATGTACACATACTTTCCAGACAGCACCATCACCACCACATAATGTATAAATATATTCCTCCATTTCACACAAGCAAGACAAAGAGAGGGGTCTCTTTCTTGTTGTTAGATAATCAAGCTCATATTCTTAGATTCGCGTCTTCCTTTCACAATCACAACCTTCTGTCATTCCACTGACAGCAAAGTAGTCTGTATTTACTAGAGAAACATCTCACACTGTAGGAGAGATGGAGTTGGGAAATTGCACATACGTACGTATGATCTTCTGTTTTCTTGGGGGAGGAGACTTAAAAATGTCCAAGAAAGCTTTTCTTAGCAGTAGCTTCCACGGTGCACCTCTTTGCTCTCCACTTACCCATCCATTCTCCCTCTCAAACTGCCAATGGCCCACAAACAATCATCTGAACACACCAGGGAGACGAGCATTTAATTAGCAAATCCCATGGTAAGTAGAAGAAACTGTTATGAATATTCTCTCCAAGCCCTCTCTGTTTGTTCAATTTGTGTAAACTGCACATTCTTAAGGAAGCACCTCTACAGCTTCTAACAGGTTTACCTGGTAGACTGCTAAGTTGTTTAAGATTGGCATTATCTGAGTTGAAAAGTGCATTACTCCAAAAATTATAGTACTAGCTCTGGTATGCCAATTCCTGTCAGACTCAAACACAGTGATTTGAAGAACTTGTCACATCAGTCAGAGAAAACCATCAAAGGCTCTATGAAGATATCAGCTAAACTTTTCTTGAATTCTGTCCCCAGATGTTACTTCACTAAATGAAGAAGGTGGTTCAGGTTTGAACCAGATATTTTACATGCTGCAGGTCTATAATCTATTATATCTAAGGCAATCAGTTCCATGCTTGAATAAGAGAGATGAGTAATATGAGAGATGATTTCTTTGCCATTCTATCAGAGGCAAGGAAAGCTTCTGGTACTGAAAAAAAAAAAAAAAGGCAAGCCAAATCCTTCCTATCTTTCTAAGTAGTTTTTGAGTTACAAAATGTTGGAAAGAAAAAAAAAATGGAAACAAACAAAACCCTAGAAGGTTTAGTATAGTTTGGACTCTTCAAAGAAAGCCAGGAGAAATCACAAAGTCAGGTGACTAGGGGGGGTAAGAAGTTAAGAAGTAAGCATAAATAAGTGAAAAGAGCAAAGTGTAAGTTAATAGAGAGTAGCAGGGTCTGTGGCAAAGGGATCGTGCTTTCTCTGTCTGAAGGGATTCACTTTCATATTTAAACACAAATTATATTAGCCAAATAAACACACCCGGATCTGGCTTGCTCACAATCAGTTTTACAACCCGGGTTTATGGGCCTGATTAAAGCCTCTTGTTTACAACCCTTGGTTTATTAGGTGAGGATTCCTGCTAAGTTATTCAAAACTGCCTTGGTTGCTGGCATTTTTAACTCAAATGTAGCTCATGGAACTCTTAGAAAATACTAGGGAGATTTTTATTTCAAGGTAATATAAAATAATTCATAAGGTATATTATTTAGTTTTATAAAATTATTTTAACTATAATAAATGAATATTAATAAGAATGAGAAGTAAAACTACCAATATGTGTCATATTTTCTTTTCTTTTTTTTTTTTGCGGTACTGGGGATTGAACCCAGGGGTATTCTACCTCCGAGCTATACCCCCAGCCCTATTTTTAATTCTTTATTTTGAAACAGAGTCTCACTAAGTTGTGGAGGGCCTCACTAGGTAGCTGAGGCTGGCCGCAAACCCGGATGCTCTGGTCTCAGCCTCCCAAATGCTGGGATTACAAGTGTGCACCACCACGCCTGGCCTGTGTCATATTTTCTGATAGAAAAAAGGACTCATAATTTTCAGATTTAAGGAGAATCATTTAAGAGCATTTAGATTGTGTAGTTCTTTCTCTCTCTCTCTTTCTTTTTTTGTTTTTGTTTTTATTTTGTTTTACTGGGATTTGAACCCAAGGTCTTTCTACCTCTATTTTTTATTCTGAAACAGGGTCTCACCAAGTTGTAGAGAGCTTCACTAAATTGCTGAGACTGGCAAAGAATCTGTGATCCTTTTGTCTCAGCCTTCCAAGTACTAAGATTACAGGCATGGGCCACCATGTCTGGCCACTGATTGCATAGTTCTTATACATAAGCATATTTTTAATATTATAAAAAAGTGGAAATTTCATAATTAAATCTGTTGGGCTTGAGAATAGAGGAAACATATCATATTATCATTTTGATGATATGGAACAATATTGAAACTTTCTTAAGAAATATCTAAATTGTAGGAGCACTGAAGAAATGAAAACTTATGCATTCTTTTAATATACAATTCGAGCTCTAACACAGTGATTGAGATGATACAATTTGTCAAACCTTTAAGTTGTACTTGTGAAGATTTGCTTGCTGAATGCATTAGTCAGCTTTCCATTACTGTGACAAAACAGCTGAGGCAATCAATTTTAAAAGAGAAGAGGTTTCTTTTGGCCCCTGGTTTTGAAGGGAAGCCTTTAGTCCATGACCAATTGGCCCCATTACTTTGGGAATGTGGCAGGAGCACATTGCAGAGAATGCTACTTATCACATGGTTAGGTGTGAAAAAGAGAAAAAGAAGGTGCGAGAGTCCCACTATCCTTTTCAAGAGCATACTCTCAATGACCTGACCTTCTTTCACTAGGCCTAGTATGTACGGAGGTCCTCTCACCACCCAAAGCACCTCAGGCTGGGGACTGAGTCTTTATCACATGGGTCCTTGTGGATATTCAAGACCCACACTACGGTACTGAATGAGCAGATGACTCTTTCTTTCACTATTGCTCTTGAGTACACTTTGCTTCTTTTCTGAAAAGTCCTAATATTCAGGAGAGCATTGTGGGCTACCAAAGGAACCATTACATTTCCCATATCCCAACTGCTTCTGGATGTGTTTATCTGTTTCTGGTCTTGGACTAGCAGAGTGGTCACCAGCTAACATAAAGAAGTCAAAAAATAAAGATTTTTCTTTTTATTGCAATATTCTGGCCTCCTAAGAATTGTCATATGTATCCCATACTAGTGATTCAGAGTACAATAAATACACCAATGGGACTGAACTAAATTAAATCTTTCTTCAATGATTTATAAGAAAGCATGGGATTATTCTTGGGAATATAAATTTTCATTATATAGGAATTGAGATGACAGAGTACATGTAAGAAATTAGAATAAATTTTGTCTGAGATTTATCTTTCCTTTTTTGTGTGAATGGTACTGGGAATTGAACCCAGGGACATTCTACCTCTGAGCTATGCCCCAGGACCTATTTTTATTTTTTCTTTTGAAATAGAGTCTCACTAAGTTGCTGAGGCTAGCCTTGAATCTGTGATCTTTCTTTCTCAGCATCCCAGGTGCTGGGATTACAAGCATGCCTCACCATGCTTGAGATGTATTTTTCTAGAGTTTCTGATTTTACTCTTCTCATTTGCCTCTACATGGAAGATTTGGACTCTACTTAAAGGTAGACTCCTGAGTGAGAATCCATACAGAAAACTGGAAAGACTATGCTCTGTAACCTTTGACAAGTCACTTAACGTTGCTGTAACATGATTTTGTCACGTGTAAAATGAAGATGACGTGTGGATATGCAGTGAAATACAGTAGATGTAGGATGGTTTTGTGAATTTTAAAACATTGCAAAGGGAAGAAGACCTATTTATGTCTCTTTAGGTCTGACAGTGTTCTAGATCCATCCGGATAGTGTCCAACCCTTTTGTATTCTCGGGGTGTAATTTTGCCTTAAAATCATGCCAGTGTGTGTCTGCATCTGGGGCCCAGGAATTGAGCATAGTCATGTCTGGCATGAGCACAACCTGGTGGGCAGGAGCTGCCACACTAGCTCTCAGTCCAGTGGACATTGTTCCAGAGAAACAAGAACTGAGCTTGGTGGGTTAAGCTCAGCTAAGAGCTTAAATAAGCTTAAATAAGACTAAGAATAAATCTTTTTTCCTTGCACATGAGCCCCCATTCAGTCCCTGGCTTACTGCCTGCTTAGCACATCAGAATGCAGCCCCTTCAAAACATAAAGTCAATTGATACCTACCTAGGTTTCATGAGAAAGCCTCTAGTGCCGTAGCTAGGAAGCACAAAGGAAGGCCTCTTTGGTATGGAGACAGTCTTCTGAGAAATTATGTCTAGCCACAAAAGGAAATACAAGAACAAGTGATCTTGCCAGCTCTTGCACCTTAGACTCTCATCTACGCTGAAAATCCACTAACTCAGTCTCCTTTTCATTTAGTCAGGAACACTCAGCTCATCCCTTGGCCCTCATCACCTAGACTGCAGCTACTCATCCTTCAGATCTCTACTCAAATGCATCTTCCTGGGGAACACTTTTCCAAGTTGCCCAGAATACCAGGCCCCCTGTCTTACGCTCCTACAGTCATTTATACTCCTTCCTAGCACACATTGTCATTTGCAGTTATGCATCTGGGTGGCAATCTACTTCGTTCTCCTTCTCTCCAAGACTGGGAGCTTCATGAGAGCTGCTGAGTAGCCGTTCCCCTCATCATTATAGCTCCAGAGCCAAGTGGGTTCCCCTGGCAAGGAGAGGGTTACCAGGCAAAATCCAGTGAGACCTTCATTTAGAAAGCGTGTCAGGTATGGTTCTCTGTCAGTGTAAGCCAGTTTCTATGGTTTGAATTTGTTCCCTGCCAAAGTCAGGTGATGCCCATGTGATGATATTAAAAGGTGAGGCTTTTAAGAAGTGATTAGGCCATAAAGATTCCTGTTTTTCATATGGGATCAAAGACCTTATAAAAAGAGGCTCCACTTCGTGTCCAGCTAGCTGGCCCTTCTGCCTTCCGCCATGTGAGGGCACAGCAAGAAGGCCTTCACCAGATTGACACTGGTGACTTGACCTTGGACTTCTCAGCCTCCAAACTAAGAATAAATCTTTGTTCCTTGCAAATGACCCAGTCTGTGATATTCTATTCTCTGGCACAAAATGGCACTAAGACACCCATCTTATTCTCCATTCTCTCTTTCTCAGTCTTTGCTCTTTGTTTTCCATCCCTCTTTCTACTCTCTACCATGCTGTGGCCATCCTATTCTCCAAATGCTGTTCACAGACTTTACATATTTATTAAAGTCGTCCCCTTTCCACAGTCTGTTCTCTGAGTACTAGTGGGAAGATGGGGAAGGAAATGAGGGGAGAGAGGAGGGCGAGATCAGGAGGGCTTCTCTATGAGTGTGAGTGGAAGTGAATAGGGGGAGTCTTCCAGGGAATGGGGGAGCCCACCGTGGGTCTTTCTCAGTTGGGATTCCTCCTTTATCTTCAGAGGCATCCAGAGGAGATTAGGAAGATGCTGCAGCGCTGGGAGCAGATTAGGACACACACTCCCCGTTAGTCCCCACCCCTTACTTGAGCACTGATCAGGAAATTACATCATCAAGCCTCCTCTCAATCTGGGTAAGTGGCTCATTTCCTCGCTTCACTTCCCAGTCCCATTCAGTACTGATAGCTCCACAAGTGACTTTAGAAGCAGGAGAAACTTACATCGTTTGATATTGGGCACTGATCACTCTTTATCCACAGTGGTTAAATAAGGAGGAGCTTGTTGTCAGGCTAGCATAGCCTTTGTTGTCTCTCCAGGATCTCCTCCAGGAGGAAGAGGGCGCAGCAGCATTGGGTAACAAGTCACCAAACTCGTGGCACACCTGAGGCATAGCGAAGGCACTAAGGAGGCACCGTGGGTAAAAAGTTGGCAAAGAGGCAGGGGTACAGCTGACGCTGGCCCACATGCTTCTGCAGAGAGTCCCCACACAGCCTCAACCACCTACCACCATCTGCTGGACCACACAGGACTCCACCGCACGTCCCTGTGGCCAATGACATCAGACGCACACTCTCTCTGACAGCACCCAACCATACTCCCTCCACAGAGGCATCCTAGAGAAGCAGACCTCTCCAGGGAGAGCGACAAGGAACATTAGTGTGAAAGCTGCAAGGTAACACATTCAGGAAAAAATAATACAGGCTCTACTCTTCAGGAAACAACCTTGTCAGGATCCCATGAGTGATGTGACTTCAGGAACCAGATGACTTCAATATTATCATTTCTCAAATGTGGAAACTGGGATCCTGAAAGCTAAGTGCCTGGATAAGTGTCAAAGAAGATCAAAACTCCGAATTAGAAAACCTGCCCATAATTTAACACACCTGACTGGCTAATAGAATTGGCTGAAATTGAAACAACAACAACAAAAACATAAATTCTAAGAGTACTTCTATCTCAGAGAGAAATATATTGAAATTTCCATAGTGGCTATCTTTTAGAGATGTAATTACAGTTATTTTTTATTTTCTTCTTTATATTTTTTCTGTACTCTTCAATTTTCTTTTAAAAAAAAAGTGCACCATACTATTTAGTGCTTCTTTCTCAGGTGTTTTCTAAGTTCACTCTCATATGAGCCACTTCCAAGATCATCTTCATGGTCTTACAAAGTCCACTGCTACTCTACTATAGTTAAATCCTTCAGAGGCCATCATGTTCCCTTTCCAGGCCCACTTTATTCTTCTAGAGGAACATGTCACTATCAAAAGTGCCAATCCTCACCAACATGGCAGTACAAACAGCCAACAAGCACATGAAAAGATGCTCAACATCATTAGTCACTAGGGAAATGCAAATCACAACTGCAATGAATATCATGTCTCACCAGCTACAATGGCCCCACCAAAAAGACCGACAAAGCCAGGTGTGGTGGCACACGCCTATAATCTCTGTACTTGGGAGGCTGAGTCATGAAGATTACAGGTTGGAAGCCAGCCTCAGCAACTTAGTGAGGCACTGTTTCAAAACTGGACTCATTGCACATTGGAGAATAATAATTCTTCAAAGAGTTATCCTATTACGCATCAATGCAACTTCCACCAATTCTACATTTGTACACCCAAAAGAAATAAAATATATATCCACACACACACACAAAAAGAAGCAACATATCTTGGACCAAAGATTATTTGGTGATTGTTCAGATGTGAGAAAACCTGTCTCCGATTCCTCTCACCTTGGTTGTTCTTTGTATTCCTAGAGCTGTGAAAGGTAGGTAACGTAGGTCTATAGCTTCTAGAGGCTCACAGATCAGGTGGGGAGATGAGACACATCAGGAGAGAAGATATGGCACAGAATACTATGGAATGATGGGGCTAGAAAACGAATACAGGAGCAGCAGTTATTATAAGCACATCAAGCAGACAAGGGGTGTTTTCTGTTACCTCATGGGTTTGGGAAAGGTTTCCAGGACTGGCCTCTGACTCATTTATATTGAAACAGGTGAAGAAAGGAAGGAGAGTAATTTCTAAGTATCTCTAGAATCCCTGTGCATTTTTCCATTCCCAAAGCCACTGCCTCCATCTTCATTCTGACATGTGAAATGCCTTATACTGGCTTTACAGACAACCCACCAATGGGTGTGCCTTCCTTAAGTACCCTCTTCTCCATCCTAGTCTCCATATTGCTGGTGAAGAAACTATTTATCTGGACAAAACCATTCTGGTGCTCTGATAACCAAAACTCTGCCATATCCCTTCCCATTTACAAACTAAAGTCAAAAAGTCTTATGAATGCTTTCACACACACACACCCTTTTATTTTGTAACTGGGGATTGAACCCAGGGGCATTATACCTCTGAGCCCCGTTTTGTCTTGAAACAAGTTCTTGCTATGTTGCTGAGAGTCTTGTTAAATTGATAAGACTGGCCTTGAACCTGAGATGCTCCTGTCTCAGTCTCTCAAGTACTGGAATGAGAGGATTGGGCTACCATGCCTAGCCATTTTAGGGCCCTACTTAAGATGGCTCTTGGTTTACACTTTAGCTTCATTTTCAATGCTGTCTTTACAAGCCTTGAGCTCCACATAAAAAGAAATATTTGCTGTCCTCCAAAGATATTCTATGTTTTTGCATACTTTTTTCATACAGAATATCTGTCTCACCACCTCCATCCTTCCTTCCCAATTTGCACTTACACGACAGACATATATTCTCAACTCCTAGTTGAAATGTCATCTATTATTAACAGTACCCTGCCCAAGAGATGTTTCTGTCTAAATAGGAAGAAAGAATAAAATAAAAATAACTTTTAATAGAATTCCAGGCTTATCAATAATGAGGACATTTGTGCACATTTAAGCCACTGATATCAGAGCCTTTTAAACCATTGCCTGTTTCACCAAAGAGTAACATCAAAATCAAGTGGAGAAAGATATGAATGCCAGGCCATGAAGCAATTAATGATACATTTTTCACTTGGATCAAAAGCAAATATCTTCTTGTGTGATTGGTGAAGATACAAATATTGATACTGCCGGGCTGATATTCAAATCCAGATTAAATTTTTGGACTCATTTATGGAAATAGGTAAGCCGGGAAATGCAATTACTATTTATAAATCATTTTGCTATAACCTTCTCCTCCAATATCGTTAAATGGCAAATGCAACTGATGCTATTTTAGCTACGAGCAGAAGAAAATAAATCCCTGTGGCAACATGCATCTGTCAGGGGATTTGATGTTCTCCAAAATATTCCTTGGTATTAAGCATGCAATCCTTCACTTCTAGAGGGGATTCTCATTGATATGTATGAGCTAAGCACTCTATTATTTATGGTTAAGTGAAAATTGATATGTTTAAGAAAAATGCAGAATTAGAGGACCTGTATATTAAAAGACCTAAAGGGGGTAATTATGAATCCAGTGTGGATAATTTAAATACAGTGATGTTACAATATGCTTTAATAAACCGAGGTATGACTTTGGAATACAATAATGCATGATTTTCAAAAGGTCTGCACATGAAGTTACAGTAAGTGGCCCTGTTCCGGAAAACACTTGGTGGCTGCAAATATTTCAATGGAACGTACAGCAGAACAGTGGAACCAGTATTGGACCAGAGGTTAAAAGGAAGAGCTAGCCAATAGAACTTTCTGCAATAATAAATAAAAATTTTCCTATGTGGGTGTTATCCAATATGGTACTCATTAGCCACATGTAGCCATCAAGCACTCATTATATAGATATAGGATGGCTAAGGAACTTAATGTTAAGTTTTGTTATATTTAAATTACAAATTTAAATATAGTAGCACGTGGCTAGTGCCCACCCTCATGAAAACTGAGCTTTCATGTGAAATTCATCATACAAAGGTTTCCTAAGCTTTGTAGTCTTCAGTTTTCTCACATACAAAATAGTCTGAACAAAATAGTACTTAACAAAATAGTACTTAACAAAATAGTACTTAACTATGTGAATTTATGAATTCTTAATTTCCCCTCCCCCAAATAAAAAAAACCCTCAAGTGAAACAGAAAATCAATTGAAAATCAGTTAGGACATTTTACTGGGACTAAGAAACTGATTAAGCAATTATTTATCACCTCCCTCCCACCCCTGCACATATGCCCAATTAAAATAATGTTCTGAAGTTAGTCTAAGGAAATTCTATTTTCAAGAGTCAGGTTAAATAATCCAAATCTGGCACAGTGGGATTTGTGTTAGCTATTATTCTTACTGCTATTTTTGTTTCCGTAAACATTATTATAAACAGATTAGGCAGCTTTTATCTTAACATTTGAAAAATTTAGCTGGGTGTTCTGGGGCATGCTTTTAGTAATTCCAAAACTTAGATGTCTGAGATAGGAAGACTGCAGGTTTGAAGCCAGCCTCAGGAACTTAGGGGAGGTCTTCAGCAACTTAGTGAGAACCTGTTTCAAAATAAATAATAAAATTGGGCTGGGGGTATAACTTGGAGGTAGAATGCCCCAGGTTCAATCCCCAGTAGCACACATATACAAACACACAGACACAAAAAAAGGAAAGAAGGAAGAAGAAATGCGAAAAGTTTGCAGATAGTCCTGATTTTTAGTTCTTAAGAACTTGCTGGAGGTTTGAGCAGACAACACATGGACACCTACTGGGGATGACATAACATAGCCCACAAGATAGCTGAGATGACAATATTTCCATCTCATTGATTAAGACACTGCCAACTCTTCTCTGAACCTTGCAGATGCTTCCCTCACAGAGAAGAAAGCAGCCCAAGGCCACGGGGCAAGGGGGTGTGTATGTGTAGATAGATGCATGGAAGGAAAGTAGAGAGAGACCTGTGGGAGGATGCAATCTTGCATGGCCACGTGGGAAATCCTCAGACAAGAGTGTCTCTGAATGGAGAACATTAGAGACACGTTTTAACCTAGTAGTCTCATTGTTACGAAATTTCCATTAGGAAATGACCTCAAAAACATATATCTGCAAGGTTGTAAATACACAATCACTGCTATAATAATGAGATCCTAGAAACATCAATATGCTTAGCAATAGGGAAATAGATAGTAATCTATAGGACAGAACACTGTAGCCAATAAAAGCAAGAAGAATGAGAAACGAAAATGTTTTCTAAAATAAGGAGAAGTATGTACTGAGGAATATGATTTTCAGCTTTAGAAATTTAGATCTTTAAGTATAACACACACACATATACACACACAAAAATGTTAACACTTGAATACATTAGGATCATATATGAGAACAGGTGGTAGGGTTATTTAGTGATCTTTTATTTATTGTAGTTTCTTTTAAAATTACCATGTATTTATAATTAAAAGAAAAGTTATTATTCTTATTGTAAAATTATTTTTATAAGAAACCGAAGACTCTAATGACCTAATAGAATAGTAATAAGTTAGTTCACCAGATATCACCATATCTCTAGACAGTATACTGGGAAGCTTGTTAGTTATGTGTAATATCATGTCACAAGGTACCAGGAAAGGGAAAATAGTCTTCCTAAAGCACCATAGTAAGGCACAGTGAGAAAATCAAGTTCATTTGAGGTTGGATACATACCAATAAATGGCTATAAATACTCATCAACATCCATTGCCTTTGGTTTTATGTAAACCATAAATACAATTTTCAAATCACTATTTGCCCTTGGAAAAAGCAATAGCTGATATAGTAACCTCTTTATATCACTGGAGTTGCCCACTAAAATACTCAAATGATCACCTCTGACCATATTAGCAGTAAAAGTCCTCAACCACCTGGACACTACTGAGTACCATCACAGTGACACTTTTTTAGCTTGGTTATTTAAACGAGCCAAATCTGCCTCCCTACTACACTGAACTAGCTCAAGATAGCTACAAACTGGTGCTAAAAAAATATATTAGGAAGTGCTTGAGAGCACGCAAACTGCTCTGTAATGAAGTCATTAAACTGGATGAAGCTAATTTCTGAGGTACATTCTAACCTACAACCTAAGCCAGCAAGCAGAAGTCAATAAACTTTTATGGGGTTCTGTAACCAAGCCATTCCTAGGAGCTAAATTACCAAAGCCCATTATAAGATGTGTTTGACCAACAAAACCTGAACTGACATTTTCTGCACAAGAAAAATAAAGTTAGCAAATGGACATCTAAATTTTCTGCTAACTCAATAGGTGTATGGGTCATCTGAGGAGAATCATAATTATTTAGGAACTAGGAAGCAAATAATGTATTGTTAATTGAGTGAGAAGCATAAAGTCAAGCAATTCAAGCAAGGTTCAAACATGTTTAGGACTGTGCATAGTCTGATTTACTGTGGTGCACCGTTACTTGGGTGGTCTACCAGAATGTCAGCCCCAGGAGGGCAGATATTGAGTCCATCCATCCATAGTTGGTTCCCAAAATATTTTGGAAGGAATGCCTTTGTGATCATCAAAAAAGGTACAGCTCAAAATGGTAAGCCCTGTGTCCTCAAATGTTTAGTTCAACTACCAACTATCTATGAAGATTCCTTTTTTCAACCTTTGGATTTTCACTAAACAGACACAATGGAGCTTATTAGCAAAATGTGTTGCTCTGCTCTTTGATGCTGTGCATACTTACGTTTCTTACCCTGAGAACCTGGTAATAATTTCCCAACCTCTAGCTTACTCCTGTATTCTTTTGGCTTATATGGATATGGTGATATAAACAAACAAACAGAAATAAAGAAGTGATGTTCCTTCAATTAGTGGAAATAAACAGATGTAAACTCCGCCTTGTTGAAACATCAGAAATTATAAGATTAGAAAAGATCTTTCTATGTCAGCCAATCTATTCCTGAGCCCCCAGGCAAAAACAGAGTCCTAGACACCAGTAAATGAGATACATTTGGATATTATGTCCCTAAGAAACAGTGCCATGGCCCAGGAACAATTTTTACAAAATGTACACTGACTAGCTGGCCTTCTCCCACCTTTCCTCATTGTCAGATTAATAGAAGAACATTAGCCACTCAGGTCAATGTTTACCATTGTGATTAATTACTTCATTATTGAGGAATAGCACAGTGTGGTGGTTAAGAGTGCAGATCCAGAGCTGATTTGAATATTCTAGATTGGTCAGATAACTGGAAGACAAGGCAAATTTCTAACTATTGGAAGTCTCTGAAATAATGTGGGAAGATAATGTGGGAAGATAATGTGGGAAAAATACTGGTACCAAGCTCATTAGATTGCTCTGAGCATTTAAAGAGATAAAGTGTGGAAAATGCTGGCCAGAGTACCTGGAATATAGTGATGTCTCATGAGTTGGCAATTATTTTTTATTATTGGCCACACATTGCTATTGTGGTCCAAGATTATAAAGCATGCTTTTTACTTTGCAAATTAAAAAGCATGCTTTTTCACTTTCCAATCGCACAGCCATTTAGTGCTGCTATCAGCTCTGCAACGTAGACGGGGGAAATATTAGTAAAGAGAAAGTAAATCCTTTGCCTATTATTATGCAGGAACTTCATTGAAGAATGAGGAAATGAAGCCTGAAACCCATATCTTCTTCATCAGGACTTAATTCCACCTTCGGTCACACAAGGCTGAAAGGAACTAAAGTTTTAAAAAAGCAGATTATTTGCTTTGATTGAGACAAAATTGTAGCAAAGGAGTCCTGGGTTTTGATATGTTCCAGGAACCCCCTGTGGGATCTGCAGAGAATTTGATGTTATATTGAGTCTTCTGGTAAAAGGCCAGAGCTGGGCACCCCAGCCTTTCTTTCCAGGGGCCAGAGCTGATGGGAGAGGCGCAGAGCCAGGACGAAGGGTCATTCTGAAGAGAGATGCAGGGTGGGCACCACTCACAGGCTCCTGTGGCTGCCCTCAGAACTGCACACCATCAGGGGCTGGGCAAGCATCCAGGACCGATCAAATGTGCTGCGGGAGGTTTGCCTTTACAGATGGCGGGAGCCCCGGTTACTCAGCGCAGTTCCATCTCCCTCTCGCCCTGGTGCTGTGCTCACATCTTCTCAAAACCCTGACACTCGGTGAGTGGTGGAATAAATGGGGTCAACATTTGGGATGAAGTCTGAGTTGGAAACTTTCCAGGACGGGCCAGTCCAGTCTGCATAATGCTTCTCATAACAGCTACTCAGTCACCAGACACCACTGGATATGGAAATCAGGAGTCGAGATTCCTGCCTGAATGGAGAGGGTCAAGTTATGACTGTGAGCCAAAAACACCTGAAACAAATGTAGAGTATCCCAGAGTGACACAAGGCTGGGGCTGGGTTTCAGAAGCTCCAGATTCTACCCAGTTTTGGCCCTGACCCTGACAATGCTGCTCACTGAAGCATTTTTCCTCCTTAAATAGGGGCCCCCTTCCCTAAAGAAATAGACTTAATTGATTATTTGTAATACTGGGGATTGAACCCAGGGGCATTCTACTGCCTAGCTATACCTCCAGCCCTACTTTATTTTCATTTTTGGAGCAGGGATTCACTAGGTCAATTAGAGTCTCACTACTTGCTGAGGTTGTCCTTGAATCTGGGAATCTCCTGTCTCAGCCTCCCAAATACTAGGATTACAGGCATGTGCCACCATGCCTGGCTGGACTTAATTATAATGTTAGTGTCATTTGTGACAGATATCACTGACTCTGGATAATGAACAAATAGATGACAGCAGAGTCGTTCCCACCAAAGGTCCTGTCAAACTCAACCTGTGTCCTTTTGCCTAGTAAGGGAATCAACATTCAGTCAGCAACTATCTTGCCCCTCAGGGTTGTGGCTAGCATGGAAATTGCTTCCTCCCTCCCTGCAGGGTATGGCCTTGGTGGCTATGACAATGCCCCTTGAAGATGCTTTGATGGAAGCAGCCCTCAAACATGCAGAACTGCACGTGATAGAGCCTCAAGTTCCCTGTGTCCTCTAGAAACAGGGAGTTACAGTTTGGATATAGAACTGAGGGATCTCGGAAAAGCTCAGGTATTGGCAATGCAAAAAAAATGTGCAGAGTTGAAATAATTGCACTGGACTCTGATTTCATCAGTGGGTAAATCCAGTGAAGGATTAATATTTTTAATGTGATTTAGGCAGGGTGGGGTGTGGTTGGAGGGGATAGGACACTGCCGGGTGTGGTCTTGGGAACTCTATCTGTTCCTGGTCACCTCCTGTCTCTCTGTCTTTCTGGCTTCCAGTGAGTTGAGATGATCTTTTCTCCGCCACACTGTGCCACCATGATGTCTGCCATGGAGTCATCCAGCGATGGACCGTGCCGCTGAAACCGTGAGACAAGTGAACTTTTCCTCTTCTATGTTGTTCATGTCAAGTATTGTGATTACAGTGATGGAAGAGTGGACTAAAATACAGAGGGATGGTATGTTTACTGTAGATGATTCAGTGGGACTTCTGCCTGTGTGACCAAACCTGCCTCAGCTCCTCCTATAGAAATCCCCCCTGGATACCATCTCCACACTCCATCATATCATCTAAGGTATGCAACGTCAACACAACTGCAGTACCTTGTACCTTGTACTGTCATACACCCAGGGGACCTGCCATCTGCCTTCCTTAAAAGAGGTCTGTGTAGAAGATACATGTTGAACAAATTAAGTTAACTTCTCGGATAACGAATTTACTTTTATTTAGGAAACAGCTGAAAACTTTCTAAGTGTAAAAATAAAATAAAATAAATAACCTGAAGATTTTTAAGATTGGACAATTTCTAAAAGGAAGGTTTGCTCACTTTAGTCTGAGAAGAATTGGCTGTCACTCTGATCAAGGTAGGAAGAGCTTACATGAAGAATAGTAAAAGACTTAAAGCAAGAGAAATTTATCCTTTTAGCTAGCCCGTGGAACACTTCACTTTACATCCATCTGCTAGAAACATAGTGTGAAATGTTGCATTGTTAGAATAGAACACTAGAGGAAATTTCTTATAATAAATATCAACTCCAAGGATGTCTATGGAATGCACAATGACACCTTGTGTGGTGTACAACCTCCACAAACATAGGTGGTGATGTGGAATCTCACCATAGGTTGGATTATTGACTCTTAGGATACCCATCTTGCATTTATGAGTACAAAGGAAATTTGGAATGTAAGTGGTGCTGACGATTGTTGGGGTGCAAATTTTACCATAAGCATCTCTGTGTTCATGGACATCAGCCTCTGGCCTCCTGCTCAATTATTGCTTCTCCCTGACAGAGCAACTGAGGCAGGGGTGTAATGCAGGTGAGAGAGTGAATGCTCAAGAAGACAGAGCCACACGGATGGTTTCAGACTGAGCTGAGCTGTGCACAGTCACATGCAATCCAGGGATTGATGAGCCACACATTCACTGGAACACCTTGAAGATCTACCTGTCCGCCTCCCCCCTGTGCCGCATTCATCACGGTGGCTGCACTAAGGCCACAGAGTGTGATGAAAGTCCTTTCTTCTGTCTGCCCTTTCTCACGGCAGAGAGATGATCGTTAACATTCATAGGGTTCTCTATATTTTAAAAAGTCCTTTTACTGCATGTATCATCTCAAAACTTGCCTCCTTGACAATGCTCTTGGGTTGGTGTCATTATTATTCACTTTAAAGATCAGTTAAGGGACTTGCTGAGGATAACAGCCAGTGCAGAGTAGGTTGAGGTTTAAAAGTTAAAATGTCTGACTCTAAATGATTGAATATTACATATTTATATATGTATATTCATATATTTTGTATACATATGTTTTACATACTTTTTCCAGTGATAACTATACATCTCAAAATTATGAAGATACAGAATGAGTAGGTTAGAAGTAGAAGTATAAAGTCAAGACAAGGGTGCAGTGACTAGTAAAATATATGTCCTTTTAATGGCGTGTCTGAATCCTCAGCATTTTCTAACTTATCTTTAAACTTTTAAAGAGACTATCTTTGAACATGATAAATTTTAACTAAAGAAGAAACACTGAGTCATATGCGTAGACACTGTTGATAATAAATGACATCTCTGGGCCAGAGATGTAGCTCAGTGGTAAAGCCCTGGGTTAACTACCTAGAACTTCAAATAAATAAATGAATAAAAAGAAGCCTTAATATTCATTGAACTGATGACCTTCCCTTGAATCAACTGGGCATTATTCTAGAGCTTCCATGTCCAGACTGGCTTCCCTCAGGATCTGCATGATGCTGCTCTGTGGTGGTTCAAGAAGGAGACCTAGTGACCACTTCCTAGGGTAACTAGTGTGAGTCATCTTCCCAAGCGGGGAGCAAATTTGAATTGAGAAGCGGGGCTTTCTTCTAGATGGGGTGACAAATGTATTAGCAACAAAGTTCTGGTGAGTTTCTAAAAGGGTCCCAGATTGCTTCTGGGAATGGGAGGTGGTTTTCTCACCACGATCTTTTAGTTCCAATGCTTTTGTATTCGGATGTGCCACAGCTGTCTCAGCTTGCAGGGGGATAAAGTAGCACAGAGGAGCCACTGAAGCATCCATCAGCGAATGGACCTGGATGCGAGACTTAAAAAACAGAGCGTATGAGGGAGTGCTGCTGGCCAGATAGAGCCCACGCATATATTCTTGAGAGGAATTTCCCCTGACACAGAGGATGAAAACTGCATTCACACTGTATGGCTGAAGGCAGCAACAATAGGCTGTGCCTTTTAATGGGTTTCTGAAAATGCTGCTTTCCATCCTTTGGCAAAGGAAGCCCATTAATAAAGGGAGAGTGGCTGGTAACCGGCTACAGATAGCAGAGCTGCGCTGGCTCACTGTGATTAGAGAGCTTGCTGCTCTTAATACATCCCCCATCCACACAGAAACAACTTCATTTAATAAAGCAGTGTTACTGCTGGCACCAACGGATTAAAAAGTGGGCATAAGCTGGAAGCTAAAGTTCTGGGGAACATTCCACCTGTTTGGAGGATTCTAAGTGAACTTGTATTTTGTGTGTGTTGGGGGGGAGTACTGGGGATTGAACCCAGGGGTATTCTACTTCTGAGTTACACCCCCCAGCCCTATTTTATTTTTTATCTTGAAATAGGGTCTCACAGCCGGGCATGGTGGCGCATGCTTGTAATCCCAGTACCCGGGAGGCTGAGACAAGAGGATCTGGGTTCATGGCTAGCCTCAGCTACTTAGTGAGGCCCTCTGCAACTTAGTGAGACCCTGTTTCAAAATAACGACTAAAAATAGGGCTGGGGATGTAGCTCCGAGGTAGAATCCCCTGGGTTCAATCCCCAGTATCAATCAATCAATCAATCAATCAATCAATCAATCAATCAATGAAATAGGGTCTCACTAATCTGCAGAGGGCCTCTCCAGAGGTCTGGTCCTATTTTTTATTTTGAAACAGTGTCTTACTGAGTTGTTAAGAGTCTCACTGGCTGTGAACCTGTGATCCTTCTGTCTTACCCTTTCAAGTACTGGAATTACAGGCGTGTGCTACATGCCCAGCTTGGACTTGTATTTTATGAGTGAAATCCAGAGCCAGCATTCTTCTGGATGGTAAAAAAAGACAATGACAGCGCTATTTTGTTCTTGCCAATGCCAATGGAGATCATAAATGTAAAATACCACGTGTGTGTGTGTGTGTGTGTGTGCATATATACACATGTACACAGGCTTTAACTTAACAAATCCATCCTTTCACCCTTTCCTGGAACCACAGGAACCCTTAGATTGCCAATGTGGCATTCATTTAAAAAGCCTTATTTTTATCTCAGGAAAATGTGGGACATTCCATTCAGACATGACAAAACTAAGTGGGGGTGGGAAGTACTGAAGCTCAAGAAAAGGCACAGGAGTTTGATAGGCAAATTTCTCCTTTGAAACAAGTTAGTCATTTCTCTCCTGAGACTTTTCATAGCGACAAGGCTCAGAAATCAATGTGAAAGGAATCTGTATTATGAAATATAAATATGGGAGTGAAGCCCAGCAATTATGCCTGATTTGGATCAGTCTGTATTTGTCTTTCTTTCTGGAAGAGAAAAAGAGAGGGGACAAAGTCAGTTGTGAGAAAGGAGCCACCGTCCTAGTGAATCACTGCGTGACCACAGGGGTGTTCGTTGTCTTCATGGAGAAAATGGGGATCATATAGAAAATGGAGACCAAATATAAGGGACATTAAATAATGCAAAGATAGATTGGTTGAGTAGTAGAAGGGGGTTAGGGGTGAGAGGTAGGGAGAGGAAGAAGGAAGGGAAGGAAAGAGTTCAAATGGTACTATGGCAACATATGAAGGTATCACTACCAATCTTATTAATCTCATGTGGGGAGGCAGGAGGGGGGAACTGGGTAGCATGTGGGAAAGAGTACACCAAGTACTATGTACATATATTTTTTTTGCAATGCGCCAATAAAATGAAAAAGAAAATTAACAAAGAAAAAGAAAATGGGGATCAGAAAACTTTCTGCTCTTAACTCCCAGGATTCATGTAAAAATTCAAATTGATGTTATGAGTGAAATTATTTGGAAAGGGCAGCACCTATGTGAGATGTATCAGAATGTTCTGTTAACCATGAAAGGATTGAGAAACCAGGGTGCTCACAGGCCAGTGGAAGGAAAACCAGAAGGAGGCATGTACTGACGGGATGGATGCCTATCATGTCCAGGACATGTTCAGGACAATGGGAAGTTGAAGCTCATCATGTCCGGTTTCTGCATGAACAGCAGAGTAAGCGAAGGAACAGGAAACCTGTCCAGCTCACGTGGTGAGTAATGGCACCCAGTCTCAGGTTCTGTCTATTAAAGCTGAGATTTAGCCCAACTCTGCCGATTACTCATTGCACGATCTCAGCCAAATCCTTTTCTTCCTTTGACAAATAAATGGATTTTCCCAGAAATATAAATTCTACTTTCATATTTTTTGCTAAATCTATATACTACCCATTCTATTATTTTTTTTCACTTTATTTATTTGTTTGCGGTACTGGGGATGGAAACTAAGGGCATTCTACCTCTGAGCTACACCCCCAGACCTATTTTATTTTTTATTTTGAAACAGGGTCTAAGTTGCAGAGTGCCTCACTAAGTTGCCGAGGCTGGCCATGAACCTACGATTGATCTTCCTGTCTCAGCCTTCCAAGTACTGAGATTACCATGCCTGGTTTCTATTATTTAACTAATAGTTTTCAAACTTAATAAGAAAAACCTATTTCTTTTGTACATGGAAAAATCAGTCGTTTTATAACACACATTGAAATATACAGCAATTTTCCCAACACATATTAAAATACCCAGCTAAGACAGAGAACAGATTCTCCTCTGTCTACCTCCAAGGCTCTACCTTTGGGGTAACATTGTATCAGGTGATTGCTAGTTCAGTTCAGCTCAGCTCTGGAAAGCTGTGGTCCACTCTGGATCAAAGGGTTAGAACAGTACAGAGGGCCTGGTACCAGCTCCCCTGTGCCTTGGGGTTCTCTCTTACGCTGACTTCTTGATCCATTTCAAATAACTTACTTCTTGATCTGTTTCAAATACTCTTCCTCCACCCTTTCCTTCCTATTTTTCTACAGTCTTTCCCACTCTTAACTTCCATGCAAATTTCAGCAAGTTTTTCTGAGAAGCAATGTGGGCAGAAGCATGTGGTAGGTGTTATCGGGGCTTATAAAATGAATAAAGCATGCACATAATATATATGAGTCAAGAGTCAAGACAGATGAAGGAGTTTAAGAAAAATCTTACAAAGAAACATAGCGCACATACAGTAATACATTCTAACAGAGACCCAGTCAAACTTGGAGAATAAAACAAACAAACAAAAAAACCCCAGATATTCAAAGATTGACTCAGAATTGAATGCCACCACAGAGGTCACCAAATCCAGACTCTGCATATCAATGAACTAGGATATGAATTAAACTGGCAAGCATATTTGGTTTGGCACATTCATTTCTTGAAAAAGGTGAAATAAAGGAATTCCT
>PVLC010006080.1:0-71713 GCA_004027655.1 Graphiurus murinus | reverse complement strand
GGGACGCCCTAAAGCACATGATGTAATTACACAATAATATCAAGGTCACTCACCGAAGTGAACCTGAGGGGGAGGGAAGGGGAGGGGATTGGGGTGGGAATTGGGGAAAGGGTCAAATGAGAACTGTGTGCAAATATGTTGTTAACAACTCGTACTTAACAAAGATGTATGCTATATTGCACGAATTACTACAATAAAAAAATTAAAAAAAAAAAGAAAATAGAAATTTTCTTCCTTTGAAGTAACTCCCTTATGTTCTTATATAAAAATGTGCTAATTTCTAAACCATGTTTTTGCATACCATAAGAATTTTATCCTGGAAATGTAGTCTTATTCAACATGGAGTGGTTGAAGTGATATTTATAGCAGAAACATCAGTCCTATCTTCACCTACAAATGTGAACAAGGGAAAAAAGGAGAGATAAGAAAGAAGGGGAAGAAACAAAAGAGAGAATACCAATTAATGAGAAAAAGTCCTTAAGAAGTATGTCTCATCCATATTTGATGGACTTAATTTTTTGGAAATATGAGGTCTGCTAATGGTTTTTGGTTTTTTGTTAGTTGTTGTTACTTTTAATGGGGCATGGTGATAGCAACATAGATGCACACATCACTTGGTGTATTGTCTTCCTCATCCCATCCTGCTCCCCCTACCCCTACATGTGAGATTATTAGTGATATCTTCATATATGTACATAGCATTATTTGAACTGTTTCCTTTCCCAGTCCTCCCTTTCCTCCTCCCAACTTCCTTCCCCTCCTCCCCTTCCACTATTCTACTGTTCTCACTCGTTTATCTGAAGTCCCTCTTCTTTCCTAATTTCTCTCTAGCTTCCACATATGAGAGAAAACATACAACTTTCTGAGACTGGCTGATTTCACTTAGCATAATATTTTCTAGCCCCAGGATGGACTTAATTTAGTCATTTACTGACACACATTTCAAAAGGACTTCCATAAAATGGCAGTTACTTTGACCTGGTTTAAACTAAATTTCAGAATATATTACAATGCTCCTACTTCCTCTGTTCTGAATATGATTCTTCAGTAGGTTTTCCTCCCCTCATATTGCATGGTTATGGCTTAATGGAAACTGCCACCACAAATTATAAGAGAAACTATAGTAGAGTTTCAGGACATTTTTTTTTTCAGTACTGGGGATGGAACCCAGTCTACCTCCAAGCTACACCCAACCCTATTTTTTTATTCTGTATTTTGAAATAGGGTCTCACTAAGTTGCAGAGGGCCTCACTAAGCAAGCTGGCCGCAAACCCGGATCCTCCAGTCTCAGCCTCCCAAATGCTGGGATTACAAGCGTGCACCATCACGCCTGGCTATTCAGGACATTTTATAGTCAAAATAATTTGTTGTTATTATGAATGAATTTTGTGCACCATTGTGCTATGGTCTGAATATCTGTGTCTCCCAAAATGCATACGTTGAGACCTTGTCAGCAATGTGATGGAATTTGAAGGTGAGGCCTTCTGGAGGTGCGCTAATCCCTCATGAGTAGGATTAGTACCCTTAGAACAGAGGCCTCAGAGAGATTCCTTGTCCCTCTATCATGGGAGCCTCTAGGACAGGAAGCATGTGCCCTCACCAGATGCCAAATCTGCTGGCACTTTGATCTTGGACAGAACAGTGAGAGATAATCATGTATTTTTTAAGCCATCTAGTTGATGGCATTTTATTGTAACTGTCCAATCAAACTAAAATACATTGTGTTTCAAAATATGTATAGAATAATTGAGAAATAGCATTTATATCTCCAGATCTCTTGTATAGTTAACAATTAAGCAAAATGAAATAGAAATAATTTTTAATAATTTTATAGGTTCTTATTGGGCAAAAGACCAGTCTTTAAAATGAAACAGGGACACAAATCTTCAGAATGATTATAACACTAAATTTAAAAATAATATAGAGGATGCAGCAACTGTCATTAGTAGCAGTAACAGCTATCTTCATTACCTATGATGTATATTTATAGACTCTTCACTGAACATGGAGAATTGTGCTGCTTAGAAATCCCTTTATAATTGATCATTTTCTAAGATGTGCTAAGCAGTGTATCTGAATTTCTTGGTTAGATTTTAAAAACACATGTATCTTCCCTTTAGGATTTGATAGACTTTATCTTTTGTAAGACCTCTGTTCTGGTGACCCACTGATAACAGTGAGATGTATCATATACCTCCCTGTGTGGGGTAGGAAAAATGATTGAGTGTAGGTGTCCACAACTAAAGGAACCATTTCTGTCTGTTCCAATATAGTGGGTTTGGTCAGTTAGGTTAGGAAGGAGTAGCTCTATATTCAGTTCAGTTCTGTGGGAGCATGGTTTATTATATAGAATGCAAATTCCTGACTCCAAAGTCACTGGTTGATGTCAGTCTACATATAACAATATACAACCTACCAATCTGTCCACCTCCTGCTTTCTTAAATATAGCTGGATGACTTCCCCTTACTATCAGCTTATCTGGCCTTGAAAGTGGGAACTGATCTTAGGCTAGTTTTATAAAACCCAAATCAGAGTCGGGTGTGGTGGTACAAGCCTATAATTCCAGTACTTGGGAGGCTGAGACAGGAGGATTGCAGGTTCAAGGACAGCCTCAGCAATGTAGAGACTTTCTTCAACCTATGGAGACCTTATTTCCAAATAAGAAATAAAATCAGGCTGAGGGTGCAGCTCAAAGGCAGAATGCATCTGGGTTCAACCTCCAGTACCACACACACATACACACACACATACATACACACGCAAATCAGGAAAGTAAATATTACGCAAAAACAAATGAACAAACAACATATGATGCCTTCCAGAACTAGTCAAAATGTTAAAGAATTAGTTACTCTGGTAATCCATGTCAATATAGTCAGCTCTCTGCATCCATGAGTTCTACAGCCTTAGATGCAACTAACCACAGAACAAAAAAATGAAATAAAATATTTCAGAAACTTTCAAAAAGCAAAACTTGAATTTTCTGTATACCCAGCACCACACTAAATCCTGGTGAATGAAGTGGTGTGCAAGTTACCCTCCTGTAGCCAACATGTCTCAGCTCCTTGGTGTCTCTTCAGCTCCCTAGGAGTATTGTTCACCTCTCATATCATTCATGTCCCATGCAGTTAGGCCTACAATGGTTGCATGTGTACTGAATACCTACAGCTTTATCTCCTTGTTGCTTTTTTACACAATAGAGTATAGCAACTATTTAAATAGTGTTTACCATGTATTTGGCATTATAAGTAATCTAGAGAGGCTTTGAAGCATATGGGAAGATATGTGTGGGTTATATACAAACACTATGCCATTTTATATAAGGGACTTGAACACTTGCAGATTTTGGTGTCCACCTTGGGGGAGGGCAACCTTGAACCATTCCCCTGTGGATAACTGATGGACAGCTGTACAATTCATGAGAACAACTAGTTTAAGCCAACCTTTGTTTGCAAACTGTGTCATTATACTTCTCTAAGTTGTTTCAGAATACACTGTGTATTCTCTACATTTTTGGCAACTGCCTTGTACATGCATAATGTATCTTCAAAATCTACTCAAACCATTTATTCATAGTCAAGCTTTCCAAAAATATATTACATATTGATTTTGCCTGACATGTTTTGCATTTTACCCACATATTCTGAATTAAAGAAACTCACGTAGGTATTTAAAATGTGTTGTGGTATAAAGTTGTTAGCATAATTTAGTTTTGAAGTTCATGTGAAAGTTTAGTGTTGTCATGCATTTAAAACTTTGGGTCAATTTTCATCATCACTTGTGGGAATAGCAAGGTGGGTACCTGGATTAACCCTGATATATCACTTGTTTGCTATGATCAAGTTACTTAATCAAGGAACTCAGTGTCTCAGTTTCTATTATGTAAAAGGAAGCAATACCCACTTCACTGGACTGTTGTGAAATCAATCCATTTAACTTCTCAACAACTGGTTTTACATTATAATATATCGGATGTAAATTGGAGATCTTATTTTAATGAATAATCAATATGAGAACAATTTCATATTACTAACGCAAAGATAGGCTTTACATGAAGACCATTTTTCCCTACTGGCATAAACGTATCAAGGAGTGAAAGGAATTAAGTGAAGGATTGTTCCATCTCTTTAAAATATATGAAGCAAACAACCTTCTTGACTTTAGTTCTGGCAAAAGGGACCTTCCCTCTGCCTCCCACAACTTTGTAGAGATGATCTGAATATTGAGATAGTAAATAAGAAATCACAAAATGGGTTTTTTCAGGGAAGAGCATGGTCTTTGGAATCTATAGAACTGAGTTCTGATGGGTTGCTCTCATAAAAGTTGTGTGATTTGAGCCAGGCATGGTGGCGCACACTTGTAATCCCAGCATTTGGGAGGCTGAGACTGGAGGATCCGGGTTCGCGGCCAGCCTCAGCTACCTAGTGAGGCCTTCCGCAACTTAGGTAGACCCTGTTTCAAAATAAATAATAAAAACAAAAATAGGGCTGGGGGTATAGCTTGGAGGTAGAATGCCCCTGAGTTCAATCTCCAGTGCTGAAAAAAAAAAAAAAAAGAGTTGTGTGATTTGGGAACAAGTTCATTAAATTCTAAATATAATATTGAATTTAGCATAGAGCTTTCAGGCAAATGGCTGGCACTAAGTATATGGCAGTTAGCATGAAGTCAAATTCTATCCTGAGGAAAACTGAACCTACAATTCATGCTAGATATGCTATGGGGAAGAAATAGGTCAATGTCATATTTATTTTTGAGTTTCTGTCGATTTTGTTGCAGTGATTTAAAAAGGGGTTGATATTGAGTAGTTTACTTCCAGGAAAAGACTATTGACTGCTTCATAACAGAATCAAAATTTTTCTTGAAAAACCATGTCTTTTGTCTGTGATTTCTCAAATACATGATAGCATACAACCCTGAACATGCCATTGATGGAGACTTTTCCTAAACATCTCTTCTAAGCGAACCTAATTTGGCATGTGTGACAGAAAGGTCTATAAAATCACATCACTGGTAAATGCAATCATAGGAGGCATTTCTTAGATGCTGGATACATGGCTTAAAAAAATTGCAAATCACGACCCTTCATAATTAATGATCTCTTAGTCCACACCTACCAGTTCTTGCTTGAGAGAGGAGTTTTGTCAATGATCCATGTACAGAGTCAGGGTTTGTCTAAGAGGAAGATCACTTTGAGAAACTGCATTTATAAGCCCTTAGGAGAAAGCCTAAGAGATTGAGAGGCAACATTGTGCATTAGTTATATGCAGGAGTTCCAAAAAATGCAATGCTTGCTGCACTATTCATGAATTACAACTGAATATGTATGTTTATTAGATCTGCATGAAGCATCTGGTTATGGTGCTTCCACATATTTTCTTGCCAAGATCTTTGCCAAAATTATAAGGACCAGCAGTTACTGTGATCAAATAGCTGATATTGCTGGAGAGTTGGCTATGAAATGTGCAGCAGAAGCTTCCACTCTTCATGACATGGAAATCTTCATAAAGTTTTTTAGAAAACTAATATCTGTTACTAGCATTAAGTGCTCAGGACATCCAATTCCATTAAGTCAGCTCTTGCTATCTGAGTAAAAACAATACATGAACAAAGAAAACTGACATTACTTTTAGGAATAAATGTTTAAAATATCAATAAAAAAATAAAATATACAATAAAATTAAAAGGTATTTTTCTAGTTGATGAGGAAAAATAAGTGGTGCTAATTTTCACACTGGAGGAAAAACAGAAATGTTGATTCTTATGCCCTTCTAACACGAAGTCACCAGCCACATCCTACTCTTTGTGTCCCGTATATACTTGAAGAGTAAAAGAGCATGAACACCGTTTCCTTACCTTTTGCAGGTGCCACACAAAGGTTTGATTCATACCCTTGAATCTTAACTCTGCTTCAAGGAAGCTTAAGGGACCAATGTGTCATGGAAATACTAGATTATTAAAGTATTTTTCCCAGCATGAAAAATGATATATCATCTTTGTAGAAAAATTAAGAATGAGTGAAAAGTGTAAAGCCAATAAAATTCATCCCTCCATCTGTCATCCAGAGATATCCAATATTGCATTTTGATATATTTTCTCTACAATCATATGTATATTTTTCTCTTATGAATTTAGCTCATGCTGTGTGCCTTTGTTTTTTCACCTTTGGGTAATATCAGATGAACTTTCTTACTATACTTAAATATTTCTGATAATATAATTTATACTAGTTGGAGAATATTTCATTATATAAGTGACTGCAATTGACTAACATTTTTCATAACATTAAATTTTCTCTATTACAAGTAGTGCTGCTGTGAATACCACCAAACACAAATCTTTGGGATTTTAATAATTCCTTTAAATTCTTCTTCTTCTTTTTTTTTTTTTTTTGGTACTGGGGATTGAACTCAGGGGCATTCTACCTTTGAGCTATACCCCCAGCTCTATTTTTTATTCTTTATTTTGAAATCAGGTCTCACTAAGTTGCGGAGTGCCTCACTAAGTAGCTGAGGCTGGCTGCGAACCCAGATCCTTCGTTCTCAGACTCCCAAATGCTGGGATTACAAGCGTCCTTTAAATTCTTCTAAAAGCTTTTAAAAGTAAACTTATTAGGCTAAAAATTATGAGTCAATCATTGTTGATTAATGAATAACAAATCAACTTAGAACTCATATGTGAAATGTCATTCCTTTGTTTATCTCTATGTCTGAGGCTTTTCTGTTTTGGATAACTCACCCACATGATAAAAACATATTGCAATAGCACCCATGGGAAGAATTTCTTTATGGATCCTGTGTTCCCTTGGCAATCACCCCTTAGACTGAAGCTTTCCATATCCTAAATTATGTGATACCAGTAGACTTTAAATGACTTTTACTTGATAAAAACAAGACAGTTTAAACTTATTTTCAAATGCTATATTTTAAATATCAGGGCATGAATGAGGTAGTAGAATGTTTTACATAGGTTGGTAGATACATGTGCCTGGTTGGTTTAATTCCTAAATACTTTACCAATCTTAAGGAAAGACAAAACTATGCTCAATTAACACTTTAAAAATGGGCTCCTTTTCTCGCTGAGGCCTCCTGATTCCAATTCTTGAAAAGGGAAGCAAGTGTATATATCAGGTTCTGTAACTACTCCTTTCTGGTGTTCTATCAGTTGGGCCAGGATCCAGTTTTCTCGGGGATTCACAGGATGTTTCAACACACTCCCTCCTCTTTTTTACTGGCGGCATTGCCAGCCCTGCTGGGAGGAAGAGGGCTGGGCTAGAGCCTTTCCTTTCCTTCTCACTAGGCTTGGGATGATAGGTGTCCATACCATAGGTCTATGTTCTCTGTGTAAATTCCCCCACATTGCCTCTCTGAGGCAGGATTATGTTCTACAATTAGTCTGGGTTCTCTCAAGCCAGTTCTCTTGGGTTAGTAATCCTAGTTTCACTACACATGAATGTTCTGACCAAGGACAAATTGGTTAACCCCAAAGCTAAACTGTGCCTCGATTTTCTCATTCTTACAAAAAAAGGCTATGTTAATGGTATGTGACTAGTAAATTGTTTTGAAGAATAAACATGATAGAACATCTAAAGAACAGAACAGTATCTGCTGTGTAGTGAGTTCTTAATAAGATTGATATTAATTTAGAATAAATAGAACCCATTCTTAATTGTATTTTCAGAAATGTAAACAATCTGAAATCAAATTTATGTGTCTTAATCCATGTATTCATGCATGCACACATTCATTCAACAAACATTGTACTCTGCTTAGTTCTGGGATAACAAAAGATAAGACAATAAAATGATAAGATTATGCACATAAAAATTTAATATGGTACTTACACTAAAACTGATGGTGCAGTTATTGTGAATTATAATGTATAAGTATGTTATAAATAAATACTCACGACAAGAGACACTGTGAATTAAAAATTCTTCATTTATACCAAAACTGATTTTCAAATAGACCTGGACCTAGGGAGTATACATTAGTAGAACTAAGAAACTTTGCATCTTAATGGGTACTGTTCAGTCCAAATATACAGTGTACATTTTAATTAAGTTGATGAATTTCAGAACTGGGGAAGATCTGTGAATTTCAAAAAGAAATATGTTGTTTTATTAAAAGGATGTATTTATTGATTACAGTACTTGGTTTATTTGTAAGTTATTTTTGGAGGTAAACCTTGGGGATGGGGAGAGGAAGAGAAAGCAAGCCATTTGTAGAGAATATTCCCATGAGGTTGAAGTGCTTTCTATAATGAATATTAATGGGAGGTTAAAAGTCAGAATGATTTCACAGAACACAGCAGACATAGTAAAGAGTGCCCAATATATTATTATTTGGTATTCCCTGAGAAAATGGAAATTCACATGGTAGGGAACTATTTTTGAACTTAGCCTTTATATTGATTCAACCAAAAGCTTAATGTATTGATTTTTCCTGATGATAATAAAAGATGATTATCTAGTTGAACAGGGGGCTATATAATTCCTTTGTCATTAAAACCTATTAGCAAAATAATATTGATCAAAGTAAATTAACTAAAAAATTAAAAATTTTGGTACATATAAGGCTAAATTTGGGGGATAATAGCTTAGGCATATGCCAACAGATTTGGTCACCACTGCAAAGATCTATTGAATGTTCTCATCCCACTACATAATTCATCAAAGTCTTTCAAAATTTTACATTTGATTTTTAAATTTAATGGAGATGGTAGCTTTAACCAGAAACCAGATTGCCATCCAAACTTAAATAAAGGACTGTAGAACTTTATCCTCCTATTATTTGGAAGTCATTTCTAAAGCCTCTCTCATCTCTTTTATGAGATCTTCATTGTCATATGTTTGTTTGAGTGAATAGGGCTTCATAATCCTGTGCTTCTGGACTTTCATCATAAACCATCAATTGTTTTGATTGATGTTCTGATTGTACTCATTGAAGAGAACAGGATCTTCTGCCAAGTTAAGCAACACCCTCCTTTCCTGCCTGAGCACTTGGAATAGACTTCGTGATCATTCCCAGAATCCTGTTAAAGATATTTTGATAGGAAAACTTGAACTTCTTTTTATTCTTTCACTCATTTTTCTAAGTATTGTCTTCATAATTAAACTAATATTTTATATAGAAATCATCTTTGTCTATAGCCATAAAACTATAGTATCCTCAACACATTTATTTATACTTTATCAAAGTGCTTATAATATTTAAAGTACTTATTATCACTTATGAGTAAACACCCATGCTTAATTAATGATGTGCACACTCTTATCCTTATTATAGTAACATAACAGCTCCTGAAAGTTACCAAGATTCACTCAGGGATGAGACTGAAACATATTTCTGAGAGATGCCAGTGTCAACATATTCCACAGCACTATAGTTACTGCAATCAACTCCTTTCTGTTCCAACTAGGAGAAAGGTATTTGCAAACTTAAATCCATCAGTTTATCAACAGTTGATTGCTGATTATGTTAATTCTGGAGCCACATAGTTATCAGTCACTACATGACATTCCAAATCAAGTGATTTCAGTTCAGGGTTTTTCCTGCATGGGAAATTCCCCTATGTTTCATTGAAATATTTTCTAGTATCCTAATGATGGACAAACCACAGAATTACTCATGGGAGAACTTCATAAAACATGACAATGAAAGCCAAAGTCAATTAAATGAGTATTCAAGTAGTAGACACAAAACAACAGAATGAGACAAAAAGAACAGTGTAAACACAGAGAAACAAAAATCAAACCAACATTATTGTATAATCAACACTCAAATTAGGAACAATGAAGCAAAATGTATAGTTAAAAATACAGCAATCGATATGGAAGAAAAGCTCCCATGAATGAAAATGCAAAATAAAAAGCAAAAGGAAAGGTAATAAATGTGCAAATCAGATAAAGAAGAATCAAAACAATGGTGTTGTTTGGAAGTTAGAGAACCCCATAAATGGAAGATTATTAAAATATGCAAAGATATAACACAGGAAAGTGCTTCTGGGATGAGGAAAAAATTTAGATTTAGAATACATTGTATTCCAGAGGAGAAGAAATATCATATTTTTAAATTTTGCAGATAAAGAATACCAGGATAAACGCACACCAGGAAATTGTAAATACAAATAAAGCAGAGGACAGGCATGGCAACAATATTACAAAAATTTTGACTTCTTGACAAAAAGCAATAAAGAAGTTGAAAAATATTTTATAGTAATAAAAAGCTAACTACTGTAAAGATTAACTCTTAAGAATGTTTACTTAAGGAATAACACCAAAACTGTTCAAGCAAAACTTCAGGAAATAAAATGGGTAGATACGCAAATAAAGTAGAAAAACAAGAAAAGACATAAAGTATTCATATAACATAATTAGTAAGAAATAGTACATATATGTATGATGACATTTATATATTTGAATTGTTTAACCTGATTTCATTAATTCTATTTCATCTTCATTATTTTTTAAATATTCTTCAATTTCAATTTTGATGTTCATTTTGGAAATGATTATTTAAAAGAAGGATTTGTGCTTTTTATTATTTTCTAAATTAAAATTGGAGATCATACTCTATCATATTTAAATTTGGAAATTAGTGAAGTAATCTTTGTGAACTAATTGAAACCAATATTTATGTATACAACTCCCCTATTAATTATTTACACTTATATCTATAAAATGTCAAAGACTGCACTCTGAAAACATTCCATAGGTAGATATCTGTGTTAGCTTTTCACCACTGTGACCAAAATGCTGGACATAAACAATTTAAAAGAAGGAGAGATTTATTTTGGCTCATAGTTTCAAGGTTTTAGTCTGTGGTCCTGCTGGCTACAAGGTAAAAACAACATGGTAGAAGGATGTGGTGGAGGAAAGCTGCTCATGAATCAGAGGAAGGGGAAGGGGCTGGGGACATGATACATGTGCCAAGCAAATACAAATATAAATGTGTTAAATGCTATTCAGATTCATTCATAGTTAAGAAATATTAGTAAATGATGTGATAACATTGTTCTATCAATTAGCAGAAGTGAAAACCATCGATAATCCCAATTTCCAGCAAGAACATAGAATCAAACCAATAGGATTTTTGGAGAGCACTTTGACCCATCTATGGTTCAGTAATTCAGGTTCCAGAATCCAGTACTCTTATAGGCATACTAGACTATCATACAAGGGTATTAACTATAAGGGTATTGACTATTAGAAATATCTAAATGCCCAGTAAATAAAATTGGTTGAATAAGTTAGAACAATATATAAAGAAATTTGTAAAAAGAAATTGGGTAAACAACATTATATGATATTAATATTTCTTAATTGTTGAAATGTCAGTACCTAGAGATCTATTTTATTCTTCTAAAGGCTTTAGAGTATTTCTTTGTATGATATGTTTATGTCTTTTGATCTATCTATGCTTATCTAATGAAAAATTTCAGAGTAGGTAAAGGGAAATTCATTTTACACTCATAGATTGTTTAAAACCATTTAACCATATGAATATTTTAATTAATAATAATAATAAATGATGTAATGCTTGGTCTTTAATATGTTATGATGAACTCAAATAAGACTTGACTACAAAATATTCCATAGGAGCACCAAGTGCATAATACTTAATAACACTGCAGAATGGTATCATCAACCTAGATAGTATTACTCACTGTGATTATGAAAGTCAGTGGGATCAGAAGCCCCTGGAAAAATTCTCACACTTTCTTAAGCATCAGGTGGATGGACAAAAAATACTTAGCTGCTTATGACACATTTGTGTCCAGAAGCCTGGATGAGCACTATTCAGAACTAATGGCCCATGGCCACCGTCACTTCAGTCTCCCATCATTAAACTGTGGCAGCTTTCCTAGAAACTTTGATGGTTGGAGACTTCTCAATCTGCTTCTTCAAGCAGAAAAATTTATATTAGCTGCATAAAATTCTTGATGCATCAACACTGAATGTGCAGATGAGTGTAGCAATTGAGCAAAAACAAAGTAGGAAATGCATCTGTTCCCCTTCCTTCCCCTGACTACTCCAAAGCCAAAAGGAGTGTGAAAAATATGAATCTTGAGAACACATTTTTATGTCTTCTTTTCCATAACCCTTGCATACAAAGTAGCAAATTCTGCTCTTAACAATCACCAGAAGAGCATATGGAACCTAAATAAATAAAACTCTCAGAGTTGGAATTTCAAAATCAGAGCCATGCAAGGCACAAGTAAACAGTGTGTAAGTACAAACTTCAGCGAGGGCAGAGGGTACACAGAACAAGAGATTGATTATTTTAGAGATGTCTGTACACACTGAAGCATGATGCAGATTAAGACTGAGGAAAAAAAATCTTTGTTTCTTATTTTGAAATCACATGTAGTGTGTTCTGTAGAGGTCACATGACATCAAATCAACACTTAGATATATGAAAAATGCAAATGGTAATGGAATAATTATGGCTCTTAACAAGCATACCTTGGATTGAATTAGGTCACTGAGTCTATTAAAACCTACATCATGTAAGGAGTAAGGTTGGAGCAGTATTTGGGTAAATATTTATCACGTTTGTTGCCCAAACATTTTGGAGCCCACATCAAACAAAATAGGTATTTCAAAAGAACAGCTCAAAAATAGGTAAAGTTAATGATTATACAAATTTGAATCTACTTGTCTCTCTCCTATTTGTTTTGGTCTCTGCAGTTTGGCTAAAGTTTGGTTTTTTTTGTTTTGTTTTTGTTTTTGTTTTTGTTTTGTGGTACTGGGGATTGAACCCAGGGGCATTCTACCTCTGAGCTACATCCCCAGCCCTATTTTTATTCTTTATTTGAAACAGGGTCTCACTAAGTTGTGAGGGCCTCACTAAGTAGCTAACGCTGACCTCAAACCCAGATCCTCCAGTCTCAGCCTCACAAGTATTGGTATAACAAGTGTGTGTCACCATACCTGGCTTGGCTAAGGATTTTTAACTATTATTCTTAAGAGACAGTATACACTAACTTAATGCTAAAAATTAATTTAATTTTATTCTTTGTCTTTGGCTTAACCTTTTTTTTCAATTTTTATGTGTTTTTATTTGTGCATTATGGTCTCACATCATAATGTAAATCATGTTGACAATGACATACATGCACATAGCACTTAGTGCCCCCTCTTGCCTACCCATCTCCCTCCTTTTCATACAGAGTATGGAGATTGACATTGGAATTTTCACATATATACACACAATGTTAGTATTTCCAATAATGAACCTCAATCTTCCCCCTCCCCTTCCCTTAGACCACTTCCCTGGCTCACAGAGGTTTTTTCTCCACTCTCTGGAGTTCCTCTGGCATCCTACTTACTCCCTAGTTTGTGCATATTAAAGAAAACATATGTCCCTTCACTTTCTGTGACTGGCTAAACTCACTTAACATTATAATCTCCAGGTCCTTCCATTTTCTTGCAAATGACATTATTTTATTCTTCTTTATTGCTGAGTAGAATTCCACTGTGTGTATTTCCCATAGTTTTGTACCTTTTTATACAGAAAAAGAAATAATTTGGTATTTGATGATAAAATGAATATTAAAAAGTTATGTTCAGAAATAATTGAAAGTTTTTGTCACCCAAATTACCTTTTTTTCCTTCAGACTTATAAAGGTATAATTGAACAAATGTGTTGTATATTTAAGGTAGAAAACATGAATTGCAGAGGATTCTTGAACAAAGATGACTTAATGGTCGTCTTTGGAATTGTAGGTTATTTATTAAGCTCTGGAAAACTTTGAAATGAGAAACACATGTATTTTTAAAAATTACATGAGTAAATTTTGTGTTCCTGGGTAACAGTTAGAGACACCACTTTTAGTAGCGGGTGTTTTGTCTTTCTTGCAAACTGTTCTGTCTTGAAAACTCCTCTAATGATGTCAGCTATGTTTCCATAGGGTGAGTCACTTTCTAGTGGATATATCAGTGGAAAATGATTCCCCATTGAGCAAATATAGAAAGCCCTTAAGAATTTCTTTTTTTTTTTTTTTTTTGGCGGTACTGGGGATTGAACTCAGAGGCATTCTACCTCCAAGCTACACCCCCAGCCCTATTTTTTATTTTGAAACCAAGTCTCACTAAGTTGCAGAGTGCCTCACTAGGTAGTTGAGGCTGGCCACGAACCAGCATCCTCCAGTCTCAGCAAGAATTTCTATTTAATATCACTATTTTCTATTTTTCTCATGGTACAAAACTTATTTCTATTTAACTGGTTCATGCCTAATATCATGCCATGTTTTAATATCTACACAATCAGACTTATTTTGGTACATTTCTTTCTCATCTTTTAACAGGCTTTTTAAAATTACAAAATAGGCAATATTGTGCTATGTATTTCTGTATATCCATCTTTCTATCAAATTTTGTATCCTGCTTATTAAAATTAGTATTTTAGTAACTGTTTTTCACTTGAAATGATTTGATAATAGCTTCTTGTTGACAAAAAAAAAAAAAGTATCCGTAAAGAAATTAGATATGATTTTTAGTTCTAAAGTTACTTTATATAGAAAATGTCATTAAGGAAATGACAACCTGAAGATTTTGTTGTATTGCAGATTCTGAGTCAATACATCTGGGTTGGGGATCTTAGAGAAGATCTTATGTTTCCTATATATTCCCAGGTGACCCTAAGGGATCCTAAGGGATCACACTTGATACTCCAAGTGTGATCTTAGGGTCACACTTGGAGTAGCAAGGCTTTAGTTAAAGTTTTTAAATTATAATTGACTACAACATCAGAAAAGACTAATTTTCTTTTGCGCATAATAGTGTAGATGTTATCACTAAATTTCAGCAAGATGCTTGACAAACTCAGGGGACATTTTTTGGAACAATGGAAATAGAATGGCAAGTCAGGAAAGTGTGAGTCAAGCAAATGCTTGGGGGAAATTATAACCAGTTGGTTGACTGAAACCAAATAATTCAAAGTAATTTACTAATGTGTCTATGAAGGGCTATTTCTAGAATCACACTAAAGGGTTCCATCTTTGGTTTTATCCAGCTTAATAGTTTTAGTAATAATTTATGTAAGAAAATGAATGAAATTCTTAAAAAATCTATAGTTAAGATGAGCTGAGAAGAAACCCAAGACAATAAATGATGATGAGTGAGTGAATGTGCTGTAAACCATACAGTGCTATTTAAACAAGTATTGTGTGTGTGTGTGTGTGTGTGTGTGTGTATGTGTGTGTGTGTGTGATGTGTGTGTATTTTAAGAATAAGTAGTTTTAGTTGGGTGTGGTGGTTCACATCTATAGTCCTAGTACTTAGGAGACTGAGACAGAAGGGTCTCAGGTTCAAAGTCAGCCTCAGAAACTTAGGGAGACACTTAGGAACCTACTGAGACCCTACTTCAAAATAAAAAAAAATAAAAAGAGGGTGTAGCTCAAAGGTAGAATACCCCTGGGCTCAATCCTCAGTACTCCCTCTCATACATACACAAAGATTAGGCAGTTTTAACTATTGTTATGACAAAAATATGCCCAAACAAACCCAAATGACTTTGTCAAGGATAAACACTCTTGAAAAAAATGTAATAAGGGGATAATGTAGAACTCCCAATAGTTGAAAATATAACAGATGGTGTATGCGGAAAAATATAGTCCCAAGAGTGAGGGGTTCTGTTCTCTACCAGCCCCGGCTGTGCCAACAATTAGCTGGTCACTTCCTTCTTCTGGACCTCAATTTTCTTAAGTGACCCTAAAATAATCTAAATAAATTAGCACAGCTGATGTAGAGATGGCTTCACCATAGCTCATGTGAGAAAGACTAGAAGATTTTAGTTGACAGGGCTGTGAGTCTATAAGGCTAGTTTGTGCTTTTGATAAGCACTAAATAGATAACTTCAGGATAATATCAGTCAGAACTGCAATGCACATACCAAAAAAGCTAGTGTGATCTCAAAAATAATAACAATACAAAGCTGGAATAATATAAAAATTTAGAGCAAAGGGAAATTCAGCCCTACCTTAACCTGCCTGAACCTCACTGTTTCCAGAGCTGTGTTTTGACTTCATGCACTACACATTGAATGTTACAGAAGAAACCTGTGTTCAGAGAAGAGAGGGAACTGGAGTCTAGCACTTGAAGAAAGTCTGGAAGCAATGGGAAAGTTTAACAAAAAGAAACAAAGAATTTGTTGTTGATGGTGGTGGTGGTGCAAGTGTGAAAAAAAGAATCAAGTGTATCTATCACTTAATATTTTTAAATATTTTAACAATATCAGAGCAAGCTAGTCTGAATTTGTCCTTTGTGATCTTGAAGAACTAGAACCCTATAGTTGAAAATTACAGGAAGAATAATAAGCGGGTCTACCTGAGAACTTCTCTATAGCAATTAGACTATGCAAAATTGAACAGGTTTCTCAGGAGACAATGACCTTTCTCTCCTTGGTGGACATTTATTTAATTAGTCTGGAAACATAAAAGGAAATGAAGCATTGGATCGACCAGGTTTTTGTTTTGTTTCTTTATTTGTTCACTCATTTATCTATTGTGAATAAGGAGTGTGCCATTATGCCATCCCTGTGGGAGTTTTCATAGAAGAAATATTTACACAACTTCATTTCACTCTATTTAGTTGAAAGGGCAGAACTGTCACAATGTATTCAATTATTGTGGCTTATTAAATTTGTCTCAAAATGATTAATGTTGGATAATTTTGGATGAGGATTGGTTCTTGGTTTTATGGAAATCTGGCTGAGTAACTTTGTTGTTTATTAGCTGTGATGTGTTAAAATTCAACCAAGAATAAATAGAGAGGCAGGTGCTCGGGAAAATACCAGGCAATATTACCTGAGAAAGGGTTTCTGAAGATGGACAATTCAAGGGCAGATGTATTTTCTTAACACTGTAGAAAGGAAGTAGTAGACACTGGTAGAAGACATTGTAGAAAGAAATAAATCAATTAGTAAAAAATTTCAAAAGTCCATATAATGTCTTTTGCATATCAGAAAGATAGGTATTTTTCACATGTAATTATTTTTGAAGAATAAAAGTGGATAGTCTCAATATATTTAAGCATATTGTAAAAATATTTTGTAAATATAAAGATATTTCTACTAAATTAAGAATTATTTTTATCATTATTCTTTACTTGTACCGCAGTGTGATAACTTTGGACTAATTGCTCTAAAGCCATAAGCAGAGATAATTCCTTTCAATTTGCTTTCCTGCTTAAGCAAAGGAAATACATTTAAAAACTAACTCAATGGTGTGAAACAGGAAAACTTACACTTGATCAGTTTCTAGGTTTGTTTTATTTTTGTTTAAAAATATCTAATTTCACATCTTTTATGAAGTCATGCTAAATAATATCAAATGCAGCCATTGATATTTTTCAGTGGTGTGTGTGTAAATATGAAATACATACACAGAATAGTATACCAAATACATAAGTACACTCTAGGACATCACAACCCAATAGAACTTTCTGCAATAATAAGTGTCCTATGTGGGCGAGTGCGGTGGTGCACACCTGTAATCCCAGTACTTGGGAGGCCGAGACAGGAGGATCACAGGTTCAAGACCAGCCTCAGCAGTTTAGTGAGCCCTCTGCAACTTAGTGAAATTCTGTTTCAAAATAAAAATAGGACTGGGGATGTATCTCAGAGGTAGAATGGCCCTGGGTTCAATTCCCAACAACCACGCCCCACCAAAAAAAAAAAAAGTCCTAGGTTTGTGCTGACCAATAGGCACTAGTCACCTCTGGCTGTCAAGCATTTGAAATGTGACCACTGCAAGTAAGGAAAAAATATTAAATATATTTGAACAATATATTTGACAAAAGACAGAGAACCATATACACTGAAAACTAGGGAGCAATACTGAAAGAAATAAGAAGATAAGTTATAGGCCAGGATAAAATTTTTCAAAGTGCAAATCTGATTAAAGATTTATATCCTGAATATCTAAGGAGTTCTCAATTTATTACTGCATTTGGTAAAATTCAATAATAATAATAATAATGATAATAATTCATTAATAACATGATAATAACCTGAATAAACAATTTGGTAAAATTCAATAATAATAATAATGATAATAATTCATTAATAACATGATAATAACCTGAATAAACACTTTACCAAAGATGATGTATGTAAAGCAAATAAGTGCATGAAAAGATGCTCATCACTAGGAAAGATGCTAGTTATGGCCATAATGAAACAGCCCTATACACCTGTTAAAAGGCTAGATTAAGGCTGAGCAGGGCTGGGGATGTAGTACTTGTCACTCATGTGAGAGCCCTGGTGCTGAAAAGAAAAAGAAAAAGAAAAAAAGACTGAATATATCAATAGTGAGGTTTAGAGTGATATAATCATACATATACATAACATTATTTATTATGTTCAGTCCAACATTTAAACTTTCTCTAAAGCAAGATACCACTGTAGCACAATTACATTTGCAAATAATAACATACATTTGTATGCATTAAAAAAAGATTTGAAAAAAAATTAACTCTCACATGCAACCTATAGGAATGTAAAATAACCACTTGAGAAAGAAGTCTGGCAGCTTGTCAGGTTAAATATGCACCCACCACATGATCCAGCTATTCCATTTCTAGATTTTTACCTGAATAACAAAAGACAATGCCATAAAATTCCTTGATAATAATAGAACTCAAGATTAAGAACAACCCCAAATGTTCATCAACACATGAATGGGCAAAGAAATTATCATGTATCCTTACTATAAGAATACCATCCTGAAAGATTTAAATTATGTTTTGATATATATACTTATGTGGATGAATCTCAAAATAAGTATCTGATATTCCTTATGACAATTTTGAAACCTCTCAAGAGACTCGCATTAGTTTTCTCAATATTGCTGTGAGGCAGGCAGGAGGCAAAGGTTAGGATCCCCAGTTGTTGTTGTTGTTGTTTCTTAAAGAGATATTGAGTCAGGTGTGGTGGTGCATGCTTGTAATCCCAGTACTTGGGATGCTGACATAGGATTACAGGTTCACAGCCAGCCTAGGTAGCTTAGCAAAACTCTCCACAACTTAGTGAGATCTTGTTTCAAAATAAAAATGAATAAAATTGGCTGTAGCTGTAGCTCAAAAATAGAAAGTCCCTGGGTTCAATCCTAAATAACTAACACACACACACACACACACACACACACACACACACACACACACATCATTGAGATACTTCACTGACAACAGACTGTCTATCAGATAAGGATGAGAAATTTTGTGTCCTAATACTAATGAATAATTCTGTAATCCATTTTGTAACTCAACTGAATGGAAGATCTTTGATGAATAAAGTATTCTTTGCTCATGGGGAGTATAAATAATTATGGGGTGAACAGTGGAATGAATAACATCATACTGGAAATAGCACCTACTATGCTATGTTGAGGCTTCGAAGGCCAATGGATGATCAGCAAAAAAAGAAGAGATGTACAAAAGAGCAACTTATGCTGCTAGTTATTGTGTTTAGACAAGTAGAAGAAGTAGAGAGGATGAAAGAGGACTGGGAGAAAGTGATCGGGTTAGCTACCATGAAAGAATGCAAGGTATTTTTCTAAGTCTACTTCAGATTTCATTTCTCAGACTGTGGGACAGAGCTCAGTGGCAAAATGCAAGGCCCTGGATTTGAGCTCCAGCACCATGAAAACAAAAATAAATCTAAAAACAAAAGCAAATTTCACCACTCCTTGCCATCCCTCTGTGGACTCTTCTGAAACCACCATACCTTACTCCAAGTATTCTCTCTACTTAGAACTCAGTATAGATTATCTGGAACCTTGTGCTTATGAGCCCATGTTAAAAGTCTGTTGTTTTAATGAGCATGTATATCATCCACTTTTATTAGAATGCAAGATACTTTAGGGTAATAATGTTAACTGATTTGCTTTACTTTGGCACAAATCTAAACACATAGCCTCGCTCTGGAATTTTTATGGGTTAAATTTCAGTCTGGAAGGAGTCACCAGGAGCAGCATTCAGCAAATACTTAATGTTTAGGTTTCACTCAATGAGATCTAACTCCATCATATCGTGAGGCATTCTGTAGCAGTCTAATGTGTCTGTGTGGAGAAGTTTGAGAAGCCCGGGTGAAGGAGATTTATCTTCAGCACAAAATAGTCTTTCTGACCTTGTGCATCCTTCTATAAACCCACCACAGAATTGTTTCCAGATTAGTTTTGCTATAGTTAGGAATCTGAAATCTCCTTGTTTGGGAACTTTCCAACCTTGATGTTTAAAAGTCATTGGCATGCTGCTTTAAAGTTAAATAACATTGCTTTTCCTTTGATTCATTGCTTCCATAAACAGTGTTAAATATAGAATTATAAATATGAATCAGTTCTGCCAGCTCCAGGGCTTCTCTTTCAATAACTACTCTACTATTTTATTGCTTTGCTGGTAGTCACATATTAACCATATATTAGCCCCTATTAACCATCTATTAGCCACCTATGGTTGAGTTACAATAAATTTCTTTTCCCTGCATTGTTACTGAAATTCTATAAAGAGATATTGTCAGAATCAACTTCATTACATTTAAAATTAAAAACTAATAATAAGTGAGCTAGCTACATAATGACCTTTTCTTAGGGAAAAAAAAACTGGAGAAAAATGGAAATAAATCCCAATTTCTCACCCTGCACAAGAGTCAATTCAAGATGGATCAAAGACCTGGAAATTAGACCAGAGACATTCCAAGCTACTTGAAGAAGGCATAGGACCCACACTCCAACATACAAACACAGGTCGAAACTTCCTCAGTAAGACCCTAGAGGCACAAGAAATTAAAATGAGAATCAATATGTGGGATTGCATTAAACTGAAGAGCTTTGTGCAGCAAAGAAAACTATCAAGAAACTCAACAGAGAGCTGGCAGAATAGGAGAAGATCTTTGCAGCTACTCCTCTGACAAAGGACTAATATCTACACTATACAGAGAACTCAAGAAGCTCACTGCCAGAAAAAACAATCAAAAAATGGGAAAGTAAACTAAATAGATACTTCACAAAAGAAGAAAAACAAATAGCAAATAAATGTATAAAAAATTTTCAACATCATAAGCAGAGAGATGCAAATCAAAACTACCCTGAGATTTCACCTAACCCCAATTAGAATGGAATCATTAAAAACACAAACAACAACAAATGCTGATGAGGATGTGGAGAAGTAGGAACTCTAATACTTGTTGGTGGGATTGCAAATTAGTGCAAACACTTTGGAAAACCATGTGGAGGATCCTCAGAAGAATGGGAATGAATTTACCATTTGACTCCGCTATACCACTCCTGCATATTTACCCAAAAGAATGGAAACCAAGCTACCAGAGTAATGCATGCATATCTATGTTTATACTTGCACAATTCACAATTGCCAAACCATGGAACCAGCCAAGATGTCCATCAACAGATGAATGGATTACAAAACCATGGGATATGTACACAATGGAATTTTACTTAGCCATAAAGAAGAACAAAATCATGTCATATGCAGGGAAATGGATGGAACTGGAAAACATTATTTTAAGTAAGATTAGCCAATCACAAAAGGTAAAAAATCAGATGCTCCCTCCTAATATGTGGGAGAAAGTGGGACATAAGAGGGGCTCCAGACAAAGAAGGAGAAACCTTAGATGAGTAAAGAAGGCAACCGAACTGAGGGAGATGGGGGAGAGAGGGAAACACTTCAATGGACATGATATATATACACAATCTTATCAGTTGATCACTGCTGAGCAAACAAAGGAGGGGAGGAGGAGGGAATAGAGTGGGACCTGTGGGAGGGCTCAATGAGTGCTATGTACATGTATGCCTCTATCAAACTGAACTTCATCAAGATGTATGATTATAAGCACCAATAAAAAAATGAATTGAAATGTTTCTTTTCTTTTCTTCTTTTTGTACTGGGAATTGAACCCAGGGGAGTTCTACTTCTGAGCTACGCCGCCACTCCTAGAACCTGTGATCCTCCTGTCTCAGTCTCCCACGTACTGGGATTACAAGTGTTCACCACCATGCCTAGCTGAAATGTTCCTATTAGTTTCTAATAATAAAATTTTATTGCTACTTATTATGTTGAAAATGAAATTTTCCATTTTTGTTAAATAAAATGTGACCTATTTTGCACGGTAGTTTTAGGGTTTGCACTGAAAACCTTATGGATATTCTCAAGGCATAATCAAAGATATTCGAATACAATGCATGCAGAAAAATATCAGTTTATTCTGTTACAAGTAGAAAATTTTATAAATGAGTTTAAAGAATTTTGGTACAGGTCGCATGCATGAAAAACATAATTAAGTTTGTGCTCTGAGGGTTAAATTATGAAACTAACCAAGAACTGCTCATAGGGCAGATATGCAAACTCTCCCTAAATATACTGAATAAAAATTGAATCGAGTAAAATAGCAATCAGCCTGAACATATAAAATATTTAAATGAAGATGATCTCAATCAAAAGAGAACTAGAATAGCAATGTAAGTGAGAAAAGTTATAGTCCCAAAGGCACATTCTGGCAGTGCCTACCCAAACATTTCCAGGGAAGAATTGGCCTTGACCAAAGAGCAAATATTTCATTATTCATTTATGCATTCAAAGCAATTAAATGAGCTGCCATTTATGAGCTATTGTTTAGGTTCTACAGAAGCAACAGTAGAAAAAATATATTCCCAATCTATAACCTCATAAAGTTTACATTCTAGTGGAGTACATGAACACTTTCCTTCCAGACCACTTCCCAGGTTCTGAAGCCAAGGAACTATGCAAACTTCTAGGTTTACGTTTGATTCCTATGCAATTTATTCATGAGAGAAAAAGAACAATCTAGGTTGTTCAGGTAAACTTGAGAGTTTTTTCTCATTATAATAACTACTATTTATTGAGTTATTAAGGACGAGCTGATGTGTGTGTGTGTGTGTGTGTGTGTGTGTGTGTGTGTGTATGTGCACTCGCGCGCACACACGCACACCCACAGATGCATTACTGGAGATTGAACTCAGAGGTATTCCACCCCTGAGCTATGCTCCCATCCTTTTTTATTTTTTGTTCTGAAACAGGGTCTTACTAAATTTCTGAGATTCTTGCTAAAGTTGCTGAGGCTGGTCTTAAACCTTCAATTCTCCTGTCTCAGCCTCCTGAGTACTGGGATCACAAGTGTGCGTCACCACACCTGGATGGATAAGCTGATTTTAATCCTGTTCTAGGTGATCTCAAAACCCTTTTATTATATAGTATTCAGCAACCCAATGAATGATAACGACTGTATATCAGTGGGGGTGGGGAAAGTGTGATATTGGGAGTTTTTGTAAGAACCACTTAGAAAACTTGCTCTTCTCTAAGTGGTTCTTTTTCCCTTTTTCTTCTTCCCTGCCCTATGATCTCTCTGTCAGTGTGGTAGTTCATTATAAGTTTAGGTTATTGAGTCCTGCAGTCAATTAACAGAATTCCCTTTTTAAAAGCACCTTCCTTGTGTGGGACCTGGTTTAAGCTCTTCCCATTATCATAACAGTACGTGTATAGAACTTAGTATGTTCCAGGTACATTGTTCTTCTAAGCACTTTACAAGACTGATTGGTCTCATTCTCAAAATAACTTGGTGATATAGGGGCTTATTATTACCCACTCTTTCTAGTTGAACAAACTAAGAAAATATAAGTGACTCACTCAAGGCTACACAGCTAGTAAGAGGCAGAAACAAGATGTGAACTTGGGCAAATCTGTCTGCACAGTTCTTCCTCTCAAGTTCTATGTTTTTACGCCATTTCATCCTCAGATATTTCTGTAAATTAGGCTATACCCTTAGTCATTTCTCAATTTTTTTAAAAATTTGAAACAAGGTCTTGTTAAATTTCTAAGGCTGGCCTCAAACCTGTGATCCTCCTGCCTCAGCCTCCCAACTACTAGGATTATAGGCATGTGCCACCATGCCTGGCTAGAACATTCAGTTCATTATTTCTCTCCACACTCATCCAATCGATGCAACTCTCAGGTCTTGCTCAGATACCCTTCTCTTTTGGAACTCTTTCCTTATCCCAGGGTTTAGGCAAGACACATTTTCCTTGTGCTGTCATAGCACTTTTCTCTGTCAAAGCATTCATTGCCTACTTGTGATTCCCTGATTACTCATCAATTATCCTCTCAAAACAAAGGCTGTGTCTATGTTTCCTGATGAGTCCCTGGAACCTACCATATGACTTAAATATAACAGTGACTCAATAAATAGTTGTTATAAGAATGAGGGAAGGCAACCAAATAGTGGATTTCACACTCAGTCATCCAAGTGCTTACCATACCATTCATGAGAGAGAGAGAGAGAGAGAGAGAGAGAGAGAGAGAGAGAGAGAGAGAGAGAGAGAGATTTTGCTCTCACACATCCTGGAGGCCTGGAGGCTGGAAGCAAGAGGAGTGTGAGCAGGCCAGGGGATTCAAAGACAAAAGAATAGTCCCTAGGGCCACACTTCCAGGGACCCACTTTCTCTAGCCGCACCCCACTGGCCCAGGTTACCAGCCAGACTGTGGCAAATCTCACAATGGATTTATCCACTGATGAGATTACAACCCTCGTGACTTAATTATATCAACTCTGAACATACATGAGCTCTTCAGGGGACATTCTGTATCTAATCATCACAGAACCCAGAGATCTAGTTAGTACTTATTATATGTAGAGACTTTCACTTATATCTAAAAATATTTAGAATATGAAGCACTTGATCATCTGAAGTTTAGTGAGGTTTATGAACTTTAGAGAAAGGCTAGGGGCAGAACTCAGTGGTAGAACATTTACCTGGAATGAGCAAGGCCCTGGGTTTGATCCCCAACAGAAGGAAGGAAGGAACGAAATTATTCTCAAGCAAAGCTAATTTGTGAATAAGTCTTATTTTCTTTTGAAAGTTTTCAGTAAGATCTAAGACAGTAAAGGAAGATTGATTGATCTAAAATAGTAGAGGAAGATATTCATGAATTTTTCATTAGGATATTAAGTAGTATCATAGATTTACTTTGATTAATTGTTAATAATTTGAATATATTTTAAACTACCATCCTTTTCCTTTTGTGGTGATATAAAATTCTTAATGAGACAAATAAATCAGAATTTTAAGATAAACATTCTCTCAATCACTAAACTTAATATAGAACAAAAGGTTAATTTCATGAAGTGAGCAAAATTAAAATGATAAAAGGGGATAAATATGTATCTATTGTATATTGCCTCTATGGTGTTGAGGTAAGTTCCTTCTATTTTGATTCTCTGAAGTGCTTTTAGCATGAATGGGTGTTGGATCTTGTCAAATGCTTTTTCAGTGTCGATTGAGATGATCATGTGATTTTTGCCTTTGAGTCTGTTTATGTGGTGAATTACATGGATTGTTTTTCATATGTTGAACCAGCCTTGTATCCCTGGGATGAACCCGACTTGGTCATGGTGTATAATTTTCTTGATGTGGTTTTGAATGGGCATCGCTAGTATTTTGTTTAGCAGTTTTGCATCTGAGTTCATCAATGGTATAGGCCTATAGTTTTCTTTTCTTGAGCTGTCTTTATTTGGCTTTGGTATTAAAGTCATGTTGGCTTCATAGAATGTGTTTGGGAGGGTCCCGTTTCTTTCTATTTCATGGAATTGCTTGAGGAGTATTGGGATTAGCTCTTCTATAAATGCTTTATAAAATTCACTTGGAACACCATCTGGCCCTGGGCTTTTGTTTTATGGTAAACTTTTTATTCCTGTTTCTATCTCTTTGATTGTTATTGGTCGGTTTAAGTTTTCTATATCTTCTTGACTCAATTTAGGATTGTTACATGTGTCTAGAAATATGTCAGTTTCTTCTAGATTTTTCCATTTTGTTGGAGTATAGTTTTTCAAAATAGTTTCTGATGAACTCTGTATTTCTATACTGTCGGTGGTAATATCCCCTTTTTCATCTCTTATTTTGGTAATTTGGGTTGATTTTCTCTTTCTTTTGGTTAGGTTGGCCGATGGTTTATCTATCTTGTTTAGTTTTTCAAGAAACCAGCTTTTGGTTTTGTTGATTTTCTGTATTTTTTTTTATTCACTACTTCATTAATTTCTGCTCTGATTTTCATAATTTCTTGTCTTCTGCTAGCTTTGGGGTTGGAAGACTCCCAATTTAATAGTTGTCCTTATTTGGACACAGAAATGTATTTTCCCTCTTATTTCTACTAACTAGGTAAGTTGGTTCACTAATCTATTTTTTTTTTCAGGAAAAAAAGAGCTTTTTAGTTTTTTTTAAAATATTTTTATTGGTGCATTGTAATTATCCATCATACTGAAGTATAGAGTGGTAGGATATACATGCACACAGCACCTGGTGGGTTTCCCTCTGGACCTCACCTTCCTACCTCCCCTTCCCCATAAACGTCATTGATTGGCATTGGTAACTTTATATAGGTAAATAGCATTATTTAAACTGTTACCTTCTTTAGGCCACTAATCTATCTCTGATGAAATATTAAGTTTAATATCATCATTTGGTGATTATTCATCATCCTTTGTAAAACTGTCACATTTTCAATCTCTACCTCTTTATCTATAGTTAAGACATTTCTATTATTCCATTACTCCCATTTCAACAGAAAAGATAGAATTATCAAGTACTAGTGACTGTTTACTGACAATTCAACATTTTAAACTTATGTTTAGAGTACATGTGACCTTACAAGGGGAATTACTCTTCATTCAAGTGGACAAAGAATGAAATTACATTAAGTAAGTTAAAAGCATAACCCGAGGTTAGGCCAATACATATCATTTTTCCATAATGATTCTCTTATTAACGGGTATTTCAGAGTTTAGCTTTGTAATAACTTACTTGCCTGGGACCTATGATAGCAAAATAAATCTAAGAACAATTACTTAGAGTAATGCAATAAAATATATGTTTTATTTATGTAATTTGTTTCATGGCACAAAAGGCTTGGTATCTGTATCTATAACTTTAAGAGTCTAACTTCATTTCTTGGAAGGAATTACTTTAAGTATCCTTAAATAGTCTATTAAAATCATTAAATAAAGGAAAGATCTCATTAAGTAGCACAGAATTGAAAGAAGAAATGATCCAGAATCAACAACTATGTTCGATAGTGTATTTGGGGGTCTCTTTGGATGCATTTACCATGAGGTGTCATTTTGGTAGGGGTTTATGGGGAACTGTGTTTGACACTCTATTTTTCTAAAGGGGGCGGGGAAGCCCATTGAAAAGGCCATGAATATAAAATCACCGAATTGTGCCTTTGGGATTGGCTTTCTGTATGACCTGAGGAAAGGTATTTAATCTCTATTTTCCAAGAAGAAATTAATTATTAATTCACATATCCACACACATGTATTAAGTGTTTACTAATAACTGTGGTCTACTTCTCTCAGAATGTTCTGTGGTTTAATAACTAACTTAGTGGTTATAAAGTGTGTGCATGGAGGTTGCATGGGGAGAAAAGCCACACAGGAGGGGTTGAAAGTGAGTCCTCCAGAGAGGGCTTGCTGACTGCCTCGATGCCCTCAAGGAGAGAAAGTCAACCAGGTGATGCTATCACACTCCAGTGTCCAGTCCCCAGCCTTCTCTCCCCTAAGATAGAACTCGTCAGTGCCAGTTGATCATCAGTCTCTGGCCAATGGACTAATGCTGACCACTCACTGTTCCGTACTTACATGTAAACCAGAATGCATTTCCTTCTTCTCATGTAAAACTGGTAATCTTTCCTCAGTGGAAAAAAAATGATCAATTAACTACTTAAAGAACTTCCTTCCCCCAATCAGTAACTGGCACACAACTCTCTTGTGAGGAATAAAGGGAAAGGAGGTGGATATTCCTAGGAGAACTTGATTAACTGAAATAACCTCACAACAAAGAACAAGCTCTGGAATTCTCAAATTCCTTAAATTCAGATGCTTGCTTCCTTTCCTTTGCTTGTCCCCAGCTTCTGTTGATACTTTCTTACTCAGATATAAATATTTCTGATTGGGTCAAGTTCGTTGTCCCAAATCAAGGAGTTGTTCCTGGCCAGGCGACATTCTGTCTCCTCCCATCATGTGCTGATTTAAGTAGTTTATTTCTCCAAGGACAACCTTGTCTCCCTTATCTCGAGGTTCTCTGGAACAGCTTAGTCTGCCCCATGTGCTGTCTACAAAAGTTCTCAACATGTCATGGGAGGAAGTTTAAAGCACTTTTTTTCCTAGAATATTCACGAAACACTAAAATATACAAACATATAACTTAGAGTATGTAATTTTGTGAAAATAATCAATGAATAGGAATCAAATGACTTAAAAACTGGTCTAAGTTTGCTGGAACACTTAACTCAGGAGTTAACTGTATTCCCATCCAGAGTGTCAGCTTTCACACATAGAAGGGCTGAGTTGTAGAAGCACAGGTATATTAATACTGTCACTTCCCAGGACCTTATCTCTTAGTCAAATCAATAAGCACAATTTGAATTAAGGAAAGCTCATGGTTCTGCAAATACTGACTGGAACTGAACTCTATCTGCCCCAGAGAATTTATTCTATTAAGTTAGTTATTTATTAAAGGGGAGTAAATAAATTACAAAGTGTATAATCTTCTATACATGCCTGTTATGCAGGGCTCTCTAATAATGGTGTTTTTGTTTTGTTTTGTTTTGTTTTGCTCTCACATCCTTCATATTGCCAGAACTGGATGGAAGATGAGCAGCATCTATTCTTCTCTTCAGTATTTTCTCCATAAGAATATCCAGCTTTACATTTCATGCCACCTAGCTACACTACCTAGTGCCTCTCCTTGATATAATCAATACTCTGCCATCCCTTAGGTCCCTTCCTCTTGTCCCTTAATATTGAACTTTGGGATCATCATCTTCTCCTTGGCACTGATTCTCCTGTCTTAACTCTTGGCTATTTAAATATATGTCAAGATGATCCTTCTACCACTTTGACATGACAGATCCTGGACCACCTGCCTCCTGTGATCTTTGTTCTCATCTCCAAACTCCCTCCAATGGCTACCTCGAAACTTGGTATTACCAATAACCACAACTGCTCCATATTCTCAATTTAAAACATACAGTCATCTATAATCTTTCCATTTTATGCCTTCTACTACTTCACTTCTATAATCATTTGACTTATCTTGAGACTCTCCAACTCATTTGGTGATATTCAATTATTTTATAGTTCTTTCTTTACCTCTTTTCTTAGATTATATTCCATGGTCAATAATTGTAATTTATTACTCATTACGTACACTCTTAATACATTGCCCCCTTCTTATTTTATTGTACTCACACTCACTTTGTTGAACTGTAGCCGTGTTTAATTCTAACTCTCCATATATTCTGCATCTATATTCTAGCAGCTGAATATGTCAAGGGAAAAGAATACAGTCATGAACATTGATTTCATTTTAAATTCATAGTCCCAAACCTCATGTATGCTGTTTATCAATTACTCATATTCCTCTTCTGTATTCACTCTCTTATTATGCTAGATAACTATTTCGCACCAATTCTTTCCTCAAATCTCCAATATATCCCTCTCCATCCTCACTCTTAGATTATGACCTTTGCAAGTTCAGAGAAAAATGAAGTGACAGAAGATAATTTCCAAATTTTTTCCATCACATCTAATACCTTCAGCTGGTTCATATCCTCTGCTTTTTCCTCTATGTTATGGATTAACTACCCAACTTGGTCTCTCCTCTCCTCTTCTTTCCTCTCCTCTCCTCTTCAATATTCAGCCAATATAATTTATTCCTTCATAAAAAAATCTCTCCTTCCTCTAGACTCCACTTTCCCTTTTCATATACTACCCCATTTTCCCCTTCTATTTACAGTAAAACTCCTCAAAATAGTTAGCTATAACTTACTACCTTCAATTTTTTTCCTCCTACTATTCTCAAGTATATCTTTCAGGTTTTTGCTTCTAACATTCCATTAAAATGTCTCTCATCTTCAACAAATGGTGTTGGGAAACTATACACATGCAAAAGAATGAAATTAGACTCTTACCTTACAGTATATGAAAAAATTAATTCAAAATGAATTAAAGATTCAGATGTAAGATCTAAAACTATAAAGTGCAGTTTTAAAAAAAAAAACATAGGGGAAAACATTCAGGACAATGGGTTTTGGAATGATTTCTTGAAAATGACACCAAAAAAATCCCAACTAATTGTTTCAGTGTTTGCTTTATATAGTTAGGTGCTCTGTTGTTGGGTGCATATGTATTTATAGTTGGTATATCTTCCTGGTGGATTGGTCCTTTCATTATAATACAATGTTCATTGTATTTTAAGTAGTTTTTCACTTAAAGTTTATTTCGTCTGAGTATAGTTAGCCTTGTTCTTTTGGTTACCATATGCATAGAATACAGGGTTCTGTATTTTTCTATACATTTACCTTTACCAACTAGTTTCATACTTTCTTATATGATCAAGCTGTTTTATAGTGTTCTTTCATTTTATATTGAAGAAATCCCTATAGCTTTTCTAATAAGATAGGTCTAGCAGTATTGAATTTCCACTGGCTTTTGTGTGTCTAGAAAGTTCTTTATCTCTCTTTTATTATTGAATAATAGTTTTGCTAGAGTATTCTTGGTTGAAAATTTTCTTTCAGCACTGTGCACATATGTTTCTCCCAAGGTGTCTGCTCTGAAATCCACTGATAATCTCATAGTTATTCTCTTGTATATAAGAAGTCATTTTTTCTTGCTACTTTCAACATTCTCTTTATATTTGACTTTTGACAATTTGACTATAATGTATCTTGGTTTGAATTTCTTCTGGTTTATCTTATTTATTGCTATTTGGACTTCCTAGATACAATAGCCATTTCCATCCCCAGATTTTGGATGTTTTCTACTACTATTTCTTCAAATAAGCTTTCTGGCCCTTTTTGTCTCTAGTCTCCATCTGGAACTCATGTAATATATGCATTGGTCCTCTTAATGATGTCTCATAAGTCCCTTCATTTTTTTTATTCTTATTTTTTGCACCATTTCATTTTCTTTTTTATTCCTTCTATTGTTTTCATTTTGTTCCTGTCATTGAATTATTTCCAATGGCATTTCTTCTAGTTCAGTGATCCTTTCTTTTGTTTGATCCTGTCTGCTATTGAACCCTTATTTTTTTATTTTTTTATTTTTGTTGTGGCATTTGGGGCATTCTATCTCTGAGCTACACCCCAGCCCTAGTTTTTATTCTTTATTTTGAAATGGGGTCTCACTAAGTTGTGGAGGGCCTCACTAAGTAGCTGAGGCTGGCCATGAGCCCAGATCCTCTGGTCTCAGCCTCCCAAGTACTGGGATTACAAGTGTGTGCCACCACACCTGGTTTATTGAACACTTTTAGTAAATTTTTCTGTTCAATTATTGTGTTCTTCAGCACCACGATTCCCATTTGTTATTTTTTAACATTTTCTTTCTTTGTTGAAATGCAGACTCTTCAGGCACTGTAAGCATCCTTATGAGAGGAGTTTTGTTTGTTTTTTACTAGGGATTGAACCCAGAGGCATTCTACCTCTGAACTAAACTCCCAATCCTTTTAATTTTTTGTCTTGAAACAGGGCCTGTCTAAGTTGCTGTGGCTATCACTAAGTTGCTGATGCTCTTACTAAGTTGCTGAGGCTGGGTTGAACCCGAAATCCTCCGGTTTCAGCCTCCCAAGTACTGGGATTACTGACATGTACCCCTATGCCTGGCAATGAAACTTATTTTTAATTCCCCATGAGATAAGTCATATCCTTCATTTCATTAAAATTAGTTTAATTTTCTTGACTATGTTTTGGTACTGGTGCAATAAACAAAACAAATGGCTCACCCAGTCTTTAATGACTGGCTTTGTACAGAAGAAGACCCCCATCAATGAGCCAATCCAGAAACCTCTAAAAAAAAAACCTTCAATTCCCAGGGCAAAGAAGGCAGCTTTTGTTTTTGTTTTCTGTTCACTTTGTGTAGAGCTGAGTAGAGAGCTATGGTATCTACCAGTCCATGCTGCTGTCTCCATTCTCCCATAGTTGGCCAGACTGTGCTCAATCTGTGAGAGGTCCAAGACTGGAAAGTAAGATGTTAGTTTCTTTGGTAGCCCCAGAAAAGTTGGTGCAATCGATACACTGATCAATTCTTTCCTTCACCAGGAAGATGCTGAGATCTGGGATTTTTCACCCATTTGCCCTATTCTTACCAAGGGAAAGATCCATGACATCTACCAGCCCACTGCGCCACCATATCCATTCTCTTCAAGCAGCTAGACTGCTGGTCCTTTCAGAACTCCATCAATGGAAGGTGGAAATCAGTACTTTGGAAATCTCCCTCAGAAGTTGGGGCATTATGCATACAAAGTAACCCCCTACATCCCTTGAAAGAAGCTAGGAGAAGATTCTCCCCTAGAAGCTCCCTTTTTGATTGTATACAACTGTTTCAAAGGGTTTGGGTTCTGGCAAGAAGAGGTCCCAAATCACCCTACTGGCTTTAGTGAGTCTGGCTTTGCGTTTTCCCAGGGCATAGGAGCATTTCAACTCATTTCTGGATTTCTCACAAAGGAATTTTTCCATGAATTGTTGCCAGATAAATGTGCTTATGGAAGTAAGGAAGGTCCAGGGATTTCTACTTTGCCATCTTGGGTTAGATTAATGCTTAGTGAAAAGCTATATCTGACCTTCCACCTTTTGTAGAAGCAAGGAATGCCATTGAATCACTAGATGTAATGAGAACCAAAAAGCAACTAAAATAATATCAGTAAAGCTAAAAATGTTTGTTCTTTCTCTGTATTATATGATTTTACCATCTAATCTCATGCTATAGTTTTGGTTTTGTTCTTTAGGAATATACATGCCTATCTCTACCATCATCGTCATTGTTTTGTAAAGAAGATTTTGACTTCCATTTTCTGCCTGAGGTCTGGTTGCATTAGAGTTGAAACCATAGTAGCTGCTAAAATTTATTCTTTTGGTGTTCTAGTGAAATCAGAAATTATGGTAGTTCCAATGCATTGACTCTTTTTAAGTTCTCTTGAATATGCTGTATTTCTAGTGGGGGATACAGGATTTTTGTGGTTTATCTTTTTCACAAGACTACAGAAATGTTTCTCTAGGAAGCCATGGAATTATTCAATTATTTCATAGACTAGTCCAAGCATTGGTTATAGGTTGAAAAAGCAGAGTGTCTCATGCTTATGTAAGCTTCTGCGTTTCAAACATCTGTAGGTTTTATTACAACTGACAAAATCATTTAAAGTACTACTGAATTCATAGAAACTACATGTCATCAGCCTTTTTCTAAACCTATGTATACTAGAACTATAATTATAATTACAATACTGTAATATGAGATTATGTTACTTTGTTGTTAGTATTATTAATCAAGTAATCTTTTATACTACTTTATTCTTATCAACTTACCTACCTAAATAAGTAATTATAGACCAGAAAGTCTCCTTTTATGAGGAATCTTGTTAGTTTTGTATTTTGTTCTTTTCTAAATCATAATTCCAGTAACACAAAACTCTAGTCTTCTAGTCTCCTTAGTGGATTAAAGCATTTACATCTTAAAAGCTTTATTGTCTACAAGGAATTCTAGGAGAGTCATATAATTTTTTAACCACATTTCCAGCCAGGGATAGTTATTCTTCACACAGCTTTGTATAATTGGAGTCTGCTTACCATGCCTATTCATTTTGGCCACCAGAATATTTTTGTAGAATACCATTTTTATTATAAAAGTAATATATTTGGTACATTTTCATACCTTATTAAGGAAAATGTAATTTTTACTGCCTGCATTATACCTTTTCATTGCATGATTACCCTTTTTTTTTACAAATAAATAAAATTACATACCCTGTTATGTAATTTTTTCTTTCATATACATTTGTGACAGATTTACTTAAAGAATATAAACATATTTAAAGCTCTTAATAGATATTCCTAAATTGCCTTCCAGAAATGTTGCCTGTTTAAACTCCCACTAGTAGCTAACTTCCCACTGTAAATTTTACCTCCTCTTTATCAAAACTGATTTTTATTTTTAAATCATTGACAATTTGGTTTAAATTGTTATTATAAAGGTTAGACGTTCTTATTTTTCATTATCTTCTTGAATTTCTTCTTTTGAGAATTATCAGTTCTTTTTAGCACTCATACTTGATTTTCTTTAGTGCTTTTTCTTTTTATAGTGTTTCCCATTCTACATCATTTGCAGCTAATTTTCGATGTCCTTGCACTAAAACTACCAATTTTATCTCATTTGTAGACTCTCACTGGTTCTTCTGATTCAAAGCTCACATGTTAGAGAATCTTCCTCTTCACCCATATTTACATGGTTTGGGGTTTCTGGTTTGGTTTGGTTTGGTTTGTTGGTTGGTTGGTAGTTTTTCATATTATTGCATAGGATTGGGCAAATGCTAGTACTGCTTTTCAAAATCCTTACTACCCATTTTCTATGGAATGGCTATCCTATTTTAAATGAATCTCTGTTTCAGGTGCTTTCAAACTCTTGCCATCTCTCCTGAGATGCAGAGTCATGGGACATGAATGACAAGATTGAAGTGACACTAGGTGTAGGTAAGAATGCAGTCTTTCCTCTGCACAGAGACATTGATCCTTTGATAATGTCTTACACATTTAAACATGCCCTCTGAGGCAGCCACTTGAAGGTTTTCTATGTATCCCTTCATCATACACTAACAACTATAGTCCATAAAATTGACCACCAAGATTTTAGCCCTGCTGTATGCATTTTCACATTACAGAAAGAAATAATTTGGTAATGAAAAAACATAAAGGGTTTACCACCTCTACTTTTAAGTCATCCGTCTTTTTCTAGAGGCAATACAATTTAAAATTCAAAGTAACAAATGCATTAGTTTAAACTCATAAAAAGATTTCATAGAAAGAATGAGACCTTTGGAATCAGATGGACATTAAGTGCACATTTCTATTAACTAACTTTGTAAATTTGAGTGGATTTCTTAATTTCTCCAAGTTTCAGCTCTTCATTTACAAAATGTAATAAATGATACCTAATTTGGAGGTTGTAAGAATCAAATAGAAGCTGGTGATCATGCCATAGCCTGTTATCCCAGTACTTGGGAGGCGAAGACAAGAGGATCGCAGGTCTGAAGCCAGCCTCAGCATCTTAACAAGACCCTCAGCAACTTAGTGAGAACCTGTTTCAAAATAAAAAAGGGCTGCGGGTATAGCTCATAGGTAGAATGCCCTAGGTTCAATCTCCAATACCAGAGGAAAAAATGAATCAAATAAGAAAATGTAAGTATGTGGATACAAAGAATAAAATTGTCCAGTCTAACTCATATGACTCAGAAAGCTACTTAGTATAGAGTTTTGCTAATCATTTTAAGAATACAGCCAATCAAAGGGCAGGTTAAACAGAGAGATAGAGGTCTGAGGTAGACTGTGCAATTGCCTAGGTCCTTCTTCCCATGCTAAACAAGTGCTCTCTAGCCCAGAACAACACATCTCCAAGTGAGGAAGTGAGGTTTTGTGAGTTTTTTAATCTGACATAATGAGGAAAATTAAAGTCATGAAATTTCATTTTATATGTCAAGCTCTTTGACCAGAGAGTTATTTGGCTTCTATGACATTTTCCAAGAAGCGTGCATCTGATATCAATAGATCTGACAACTTTGTTACTCTTATTTTGAAGAAATTTTGCAACTCTGCTTCTTGTGTCATTTTTCACATGAACTTTAGAACCCAGATGTACTTTCTTTCTTTGTTCTTTTCCTTCCTTCTGTTCCTCCAATCTTCCTTTTTCATCCTTTACTAGGGATGTGTCCATTTGCTTGGACTCACACTGTTATTAACCAAGTTCAAAGCCAGTAGCAGAAGAAAGGAAACATTTAAGGAGCTATTATCTGACTTGTCAAGGCAAACTTGATTTTCTTGAGGTCAGAAGAAAGGCAAGTCAAAGGAAAAATTATCTATCAATATTTTAATGGGAACACATTAAATTTATAAATTCCTTTAGGCAGAGCTGAAGTCTATAATTTTATATCTTTCTATCCAAGAACATAATGTCCTAAAAAGTGTGTGTGTGTGTGTGTGTGTGTGTGTGTGTGTGTGTGTGTATGTGTGTGTGTGTGTGTGTGTGTTTCAGGAATGTTTTAATGCTCTTAGAAAGCTTATATGCATTTATTGTTAAACTTGATTCTATGTGCTTTATATCTTGTCATTGTATGTGGTATAGTCTTTTGTTATATCTTCAAATTTTATTCCTCTATTTTATTATTCTGTCTGGATTGCATGGGTAATGCTTTTGTAGAAGATATTATCATGTTAAGAAGTTTCATTTTATTAAGTATAGAGGAGTTTACATTTACCCCATAATTAACAGATTTTTCGTGAAAAAGCAGAATTCTTTTAATAAGTGAATAGAAAGGGAAGTAAGAAAAGGGAATTGTGAGCCGGGCGTGGTGGCGCACGCTTGTAATCCCAGCATTCGGGAGGCTGAGACCGGAGGATCCGGGTTCGCGGCCAGCCTCAGCTACCTAGTGAGGCCCTCCGCAACTTAGTGAGACCCGGTTTCAAAATAAAGAATAAAAAATAGGGCTGGGGGTATAGCTCGGAGATAGAATGCCCCTGAGTTCAATCCCCAGTACCGCAAAAAAAAAAAAAAAAAAAAAAAAAGAAAAGGGAATTGTGAGAGAGGATCAGGTATGAAGGGAATAAAGGGTTCAGGATAAAAAGATTAAGTGGTAGGAGGATGGATAAAAAGAGTGAAAAATGTTGGCAGTTCTCCCTCCCTCCCTCAAATCTCCTTATTCACATACTATGAAGTACATAAAAGAGTTAGATTCTATGTGATATAAATGATGTGAGCCAGGCCTTTAGAGCTGTGTTTCCAGAATGTACTTAAACTACACAAAGCATCTACGAAAACTTCTTTATGACTGTGTATATTACACTAGCAACCCCAGGGGAGGAACTCTTGTACATAACTAGTGCAGACATTTGCTATTGTTATTTCTTGACTCAGCTGCAATGTAATGCAGACACTCTTCCAGTATTTGGTAATTGTGTATAGTAGCAAGGGTTTCCAAGATGAATTCAGTCCCTCCAGTGATCTTGTTATGTTGATAGATGTCCTGATGAGATCAACAATTGATTGTTTAAAAAAAAAGAGACATAGTAAATTTTATTAAATTTAAATTAAGTGAAAAGTGTACCTACCTAACTTTTGTACCAAATGTATCATTTATTTGGTGACATGTATACTAAATGTATCATTTATTTATCAGAATTTAGTGGCTTACAACAGCAATAAATATTTATTATATGTAATAGTTTGGAAATAGAATGCCCCCCCTAGCCCTCAGGGAAAAAAGCTAACAATGTTGAAAGCAGGGTTTGGTTATACTCTCAGCAGTGGTGAGATTATAATCCATTACAATGGTGGCCTGGGCTGGTAGAATGTAGCTGGAGAAGATGGGTCCCTGGGGCTGGGACCTTGGGTATTATATATGGTTCCTCTTCCCCTCAAGCTCTCTCTCTTGCTTCTGGTCTCTATGATGTGAGAGTGAAGTCTTGTGCTCTATCTCTGTCCACTCCCTGCTTCAATGCCCGAAGATCCAAGGTCCTCAGCCTCACATGGACTGAACTCCAAAATCTCCAGGGAAAACCATGAGCAAATAAATCTTTCTTCCTCTAAGTTACATGGTCACGTCTTTGGATTATAGCAGTGAGAATGCTGACCAACACATGATCTCACTAGTTTCTGTAAATTAGGCATTCAGGAACAGACTAGCTGGGTGGTTCTAGCTAGAATTCCCTCATGAGGTCATAGTCAAGATGCAGACCAGGGCTGCAGTCACCTGAAGGCTTGAATAGTCTAGAGGATCTGCTTCCAACATGTTTTGTTTATATTGCAGGCAAATTGGTGCCGATTTTGTTTGTTTGTGTGTGTGTGTGTGTGTGTGTGTGTGTGTGTGTGTGTTTTAACTTGTGAGAATTATTCTCAAATTTATATAGACCCACAAAAGACTCCAAATAACCAAATGGAAGAAGGCAAAAGAAACAAACACAAGGTATCACAATGCCTGACTTCAAATATTCTACAAAGCTATAGTAACCAAAACAGCATAACACAAGAATAAACATATACATCAATGGTATGGGATTGAGTGCTGGTAAATAAAATCTAAGCATGGACAATAAACTGATCTCCAACAGAGCACTAAGATCACACATTGGAGAAAGAAGAGTCTTTTCATTAAATGATGTTGGGGAAATTGAATATTCACATGTAGAAGAATGAAACTAGACTCCTATTTCTCACCAAATATAAAAATCAATTCAAAAATGGATTATACACTGAAATTTAAGACCTTAAACTATGACACTGCTAGAAGAAAACATAGGGTAATGATTCAGGACATTGGAATGGGCAGGGACTTTCTGGAAAAGACCCTCAAAGAAAAGGCAACAAAAGTAAAAATAGATAAATGGGATGATGTTAGACTTGAAAGCTTCTGCACAGCAGAATGAAGAAACAATCTAAAGACTGAGAGAAAAATCTGCAAACCGTACATCTGATAAAGGGTTAGTATCCAAAATATAGAAAGAATTCAAATAACCCATAGTAAATAAGCAAATAACCCAATTAAAATGCAAAATAGACCTAAAAAGACATTTCTCAAAAGATATGCAAATGGCCAGCAAGATATGAAGAAATGTTCTGCATCACTGATCATCAAGGAGATGTAAATTAAAACCACAACATTTAATTGAAAAGTAGAATGAGAAATTCCTTAACAATTAACAGTTACATTACTTATATGGCTATAATATAGACTATTTACCACTTAATGTGTTCCCGTGGTTTTCTACTCTCTTAAGATAAACTTAGTTGAACATAAACAGAACAAAATGGCTCTAATTTTATTCTGATATTGGTAAAATTTTACATATTCATGTATACACTGATATATTACTTAAAATATGAAAATTTTCATGTTTTCTAAGACTTTTAAATAAAGTGTACTGATTTTTTAAAAAATCAAGATAAGATATCAGTGCACTCCAGTTAGAATGGCTATTATCAAACAGACAAATGATAAATGCTGGTGAGGATGTGGAAAGAAGGAAACCCTTACAAGCTGTTAATTATAAATTAGGACAGCCATTATGGAAAACAGTATGGAGGTTCTCCAACAAGTTAAAACTAAAACTACCAATGACCTAGAAATATCAGTACTGAATGTATATACTTAAGGAAAATAAAATTAATGTATCAAAGAAATATTTATATCCCATATTTATCACAGCATTGTTCACGGTAGCCAAAGTATGGAATCAACCTGAGTGCCCATCAGCAGATGAATGGGCAAAGAAAACACAGTACATATATACAATGGAACACTATTGAGGCATAAAAATGAAATCCTGTCATGTGTGACAACATGAATGGACCTAGAAGACATTATGTCAAGTGACGTAAGTCAGACAAAGAGAGACAAACACTGCATGATCTCACTCATATGTGAAAGCTTATGAAGTTGATTTTATAAAAATAAAGTCGAATAGTGGTTTCTAGGGGTGGGGAAGGCAGAGGATAGGAGGGGTTGGAAGGCAATCAACCAGCCCAGAGTTAGCAGACAGAAGGAAAAAGTTCTGATGTTCTATTGCACTGTTGAGTGACTCTAATTACTAATAGTATATTGTGTAATTAGAAATAGCTAGAAGAGAAAGTTTTAAATGCTTAACCACAAAGAAATGATAAATATTTGAAGTGATAAACATGCTAATAAGCCTGAGTTCCTCATTATGCAATATATACATGTATCAAAACATCACAGAGCACTCCCAATACTTGCATAATTTTGTATCAATTAAAACTTAGAAAGTAATAAGTTCATCATAAAAGCAAGAAATATCTCTAGGGCAATTGGTTATTAATATAAGAATCATAAAATTTTGTTAATCAAAAGCCATATCAAAGACATGAGAAAATAAACACAAAGCTGGTAAAAAATATTTGCAACATAATTAATGGGCAAAGTGATGGTATCCAGAATGTGAAAAGTATCCCTGAGTCAATTAAGACTAAAACATGCCTATCTAGTAGAAAACACTATTTTTTTCTAACAGTAAAGGCCAATAATCATAGGAAGAGTTGATTAAAGTTGATATAATTTATAAGTATAATAATTTGAGCAATAAAATGTTATTTTAGTTTCTTACAGCCTTTCTTGTTTTGAAGTTGCTTTTACTTTGCTCTGCTGATATAAAAGAAAAATGTGGAGGTTCAAGAAGCAACTTGTCCCAAATGTCTAAGTAAATTAGTAATTCAGCTTATAACCAGAATTATATTTTCATCTTCCCATGCACTTTTCTCTAGATCTCACAGTCTTCCAGTCAAGTTACTAATTCAGTAATTTTCAGTTCTCTTAATGGGACATTTTTTTTAGTATCCACATTCAAAGATATCACAGGCTTCATCAACAGTTTTTTTTTTTTTATTACTTTGGGTGAGGATAGCATGTTTTCAGTTCATTTGCATATTCTGGATTCTTTTCCTTAAAACAACTGAAATAAAGCCAACGAGGGAAAACAGATGCTTACATGAGTCAAGCAATAATTGCAATCTGCAGAGTGACATTTCCACTAACCTCCTACTTGCCATGCCTGATCAAAAACTGAGGGGAAGGAAAGCCAGCATTCATTGATTATCTAGAATGTATCAGACGCTTTGCTTTCAGTACTTGATTTGACTCTTAGAACCCTAAAGTTAGGTATTATTTTATCTGGTTTACTGAAGAAGCAGCAGATGGATATATAGATCAGTTTGCTTTAGATCCCCAGGATCATGTAAAATAAGAGGTAAAGCTGGGAGTCCAGGTCATTCTGGTTCAACTCATGTGCTCTTTCTTCATAGCATGCTACCAAACACAGGGGCCTCAGTTTGAGGCTTTCATTCAAACCTTTGGTGTTAAGCTTTACAATCTGAGCTTCGAAGGCCAAGGACTAAGTGTGAAGAGAATTAAAGTCGTCTTAATGACCTCAGCTTCAGAATGTTTCCAAAGCTCCTAAAAAGAGGTGGAAAAACTAGCTAAAAAGGGAATGCCTGCTTGGGAGTTGTGGAGGCCAGGGAAGGTTTCCTTTAGCAGAAGTTGTGAGTGGAAGACTGTTAGGTAAGATTCTGCTAGAGGATGAAGCTGTATCTTCAGGTGCCAGCAGAGAGAAGCAGCATGAGGCCAGTTGGCAGTAGTGCAATGCTATGGGAATGATAATTGTGCACTATCTGAACCATGAAAATACATGTCATGATATAGGGTCAGAAATGAGCAAACACTTAGGCAAAAGACACAGAGTGATAAGATGTCTCAGGAGAGACCAATAAAGACTTACAGGGATCAGAGCTGGGCATGGTGTCGCACGCTTGTAATCCCAGCATTTGGGAGGCTGAGACTGGAGAATCCGGGTTCACGGCCAGTCTCAGCTGCTTAGTGAGGTCCTCCACAACTTAGTGAGACCCTGTTTCAAAATAAAGAATAAAAAATAGGGCTGGGGCTGTAACTTGAAGGTAGAATGCCCCCAGGTTCCATCCCCAGTACCGCAAAAAAAAAAAGACTTACAGGGATCATGTGAGTTTTTCTTGCCTGAGATATCCTGGGAAGGAAGTGGAGGGATAGGAGAAGAAAAGAGGAGGATCCCTACAGAAAACTATGACATCTGCAGTAAATTGATTCAAATACTACCTGGATTGAATAATAAAAATGACTATTTGAAAATCAAAGACTGAACTTTCTTGACTATAGGTTCTCTGCAACCAAGTAAAGATATAGGGTCATGGAAAGATGAAATTAGTTCCAATGAAATGTTTAAGTATATGACTTATGTCTTTAGATTTAAAGCCCAAGATGCAAGCATTATTATCCCTATTTCATAGATTAGGAAAGGAGTACTCAAAGAATTAGATGCATTGTCTGCAGCCAAAGAACAAATAAATGGCAAAGGACATAGAGGGCTTATTAGGTATTTATTTCCTCCAGAGCTCATTTTATTCTCTGCCCCCCACCCACCATTAGACTTGCCTTTGATAGTAAAATGGATCTTCTGTTTCTGGAACTTGATATTTGATGGTATGGCTCTTGTTCTTGTTTTTATCTCCTTATAATTACCGCAGGACGCCTGCATGAGGCACATAATGAGTATAATCACAGAGCAAGTCTGGTGTTCCTGAAATTTCATGCAAGTACAACACATTCCCTAAAATTGTGATATTTGATGACTACTTAGTGAACAAGAGTACCTCGTTGGAAATGAACGTCAGTCCTGTTAAGATACAATTATTCTTTTCTCTGCTCGAGAAAGAACACAAACTCTCTAGTCAAAGGCAGTTTAATTTTTTCAACCAGAATGTAACACAAAGCCCTCTGTTGTGGGTGTCCTCATTTTCACAAAGCTGAGTTTCAGTAAATAAGAACCCAAGTTCCCTACCATGCACATCTTTCTCCTCTACCAGGGTTGTAGGCAAACTACCCAGTAGGGTGCCTATAACACAAGTGTATAGTGCTATTCCAACTCTAATTAGTTCCTAGGGCTTGTTCAGGCCGTCCTTGATTTCTATGAGGATGAGGTAGGCATACGTGGATGGCCTTGCTTCTAGCTACATGCCAGGGAGCCTGGGAAAGGAAGCAGCTCTTTGGCTTCTGGGTCTGCAACTCTATCCTTAGGCCTCCATGTTCTCCTCCACCACCCTCCACCCCAACACAGTGGTGGAGTGTGCTTAGCAGACAGAGCCTCCCTCTCACAGGAGGAGTGTGATCCCAACCAATACAAGAGAGTAACCATATTTCATGTCCTGAAAGAATCCATGTTTCGCGTTTCCATTCTAGTTTGTACTCATGGTTACATGGGTACTTGTCAATATCTGCATCCTATTATTGGTTTCTCAGAGTATTTTGGGAGAATCTGTTGGAGTAGTCATTGATGAAACTAAAACCAAATTGTATATTGTTTCTGAGAAATCCTATCCCTTCTTCATAGATGGGTTTGAGACTTGTGGAGCGCCCCAGGCAAATCTAATATTGCAATGGTCCTCAACTGAAATCCCTAAATATTTGTTCAGAATTACAATCTTCTTTCAAATGTCTCCCTTTCCCTATCCCACAGCCATCATTAATGTAAAACAACCTATTATGATGGAATTGGGAGATAAATGGTCTGGTGGATCACATGTTCATCCCAAAAGATACATGTAACTCAGGGTGGGCTCTGCAGCCTCACAGCAACATGAATATGATAGGCATTCTGTGGACAATCCTCTCTTCTGCTTATGTTGCAAATATCAGAAACCTAGAAACTACACTTCTCGGATTCTTTCAGAAACAGTGTTTGTGGTTAGATTTTGCTGATGAGAGGCACTCATGTTCAGTTTAGAAGGCTTAAAAGAGTAGGAAGCAATATTATTTTTTTTTTCTGGCATTGGCAGTTGTAAGTGGTTTGGCAGCTAGTCAATACAAAGCTTTAAACATACCTCAATCTCCTGCTATCCACCTGTTTTAACTAACACTGACAACAGCTGAAGTCATTGGTGGCAGTTCTCTGCAATTTCTGCAAAGTGCCGATTCTCAGGAAGCCAGTGGAAGCTTTATTTGCTCCCTTAGCACTTGAAACAATTTTGTAAGCCCCTGATATTCTATATCAAATTTCATCTTGATTAAAATAAATAGCCAGAGTGGTTCTGTTTTCCTGACCATATAAGGTTCAGGAAATCAAATTCTGGATCTGCTTCTAACTTGCTTTATAATCTCCCCTCCTCACAGTTGCAATTTGTTATAATCTCCCCTCCTCACAGTTGCAATCTGTCTGAAAACAGAGGGAGAGAGGCTGGGTAGAGAAGTTAGACTAGATAACTTCTAGGACCCACTGGAATGCTAGTGTCTATATTCTAAGTTATCCTGGTCAATACTTAAGAGTGCAACACAAGGCAGAGGAACTTAAATCAAATACAGCAATAGTAAGCACGATCTAGCTAACTCTCTCTTAACTCTCACTCAGAGCACTTTAGAGAAACCCAGAAGCCCCTCTCATCTGTCAGGAAAAGAATATATGCTTGAGACCAAATGGAATCCCTAAGTACTGGGAGAGGATCATCTTAAGTCTCTGTTTTACTGTTTTTAGTTATTAGTGAAGAATTTTATTTTTAGAAAGTTAAACTCAATTTTTATTTCCAAAATATCTACTTAAGAGTTTCTGAGCTCAACAATTGAAAGAATATTGTTAGATATTAAATAGTTATGCCCACTAACAGAGTATGGAGCAATGGGTAGGTATTGAGTTTTATAAAAATAATGAAGTAAGGAAACTTTCTAAATAGGGTAAATCCACTTTGGGGAATTGTTGAGCTCTTGAAGAAATTTTGCTACTACTGGCCAATTTCTTTTTATCCTCTGGTCAATGATTTAAAAGCTTAGTTTGAAGGAAATGGAATTTGTCATGGATTTACTAGCTGAATAAAGAAAGGACACTCCATAATAGATGGACTATGGAAAGGTACTTACAACTAAGCTTTTGCAAGAACTTCAGCTGCCAATTTGGACGCCATTCTCAAAGTTTATATTAATTAGTGGAAATATTTTGCTCAAACTTAAGATTCAAAGAATGTTTAAGAAATTTAGTCTGAAGATAAGACAGGGATTAGAAAGTAAAGGGCTTTCCCAGAATACCATGCCCTGTAATATAGCTGAAAGTGTTTCAAAACTGGAGAAATGAAACCCCTGGAGATTGGAGGTGAGTTCCAAAAGGTTTGCCTTCATAGAGAGAGAAAGAGAAAGTGTGTGTGTGTGTGTGTGTGTGTGTGTGTGTGTGTGTGTGTGTGTGTGTGTGTGATGGAATTCAGGGGCTTTCTACGTCTGGGATACACCCCTCAGCCCTATTTTACTTTTTATCTTGAAACAGGTTCTCACTAAGTTACTCAGGCTGGTCTTGAATCAGCAATCCCCCTGTCTCAGCCTTCCAAGTACTGGGATTACAGGCATGTACAACCATGCCCAGCAGTCATAGATGGTTTTTAGGTAAACAAATTACTGATCTTCAACTTCAGTTTGTACTTCTTCCTATAGCTGACCTGCTTGAGAAATAGGCTTGCATCAGAGATGGCTCTAATGCAACAACAGTTGGATTCTCTTCCCTCACCTCTGCTTTCATAATTGCCCTTTTCTCATTTAGTAAAAGACACACTTCTCATCCATCCCTAATATTAATATGCTCCATGGGAGGAAGCAGAGTCTCACAGAAATATTGACTACAGTGTTCAGAAAAGAAATGACTCTAAAATTTATGCAACAAATATTTTTTTTGCAATGCAGTAGAGTCTTTGTTGCATAAAATTTAATTAAAGACCTAATCAAGTGGTAAGAGGATAGATTATTTAACATATTTTTGTTAGTAGATCAATATGACTTTTGCAATATAAAGTACTTTTTAAAAACTGAGTGACACAGAATTTCTATTTCCATCTATTTACTTGAATACGGTTTTTCAATGATATAAAAAGTGAAGCCGGGCGTGGTGGCGCACGCTTGTAATCCCAGCATTTGGGAGGCTGAGACCGGAGGATCCGGGTTCGAGGCCAGCCTCAGCTACCTAGTGAGGCACTCCACAACTTAGTGAGACTCGGTTTCAAAATAAAAAATAGGGCTGGGGGTATAGCTCGGAGGCAGAATGCCCCTGAGTTCAATCCCTAGTACCAAAAAAAAAAAAAAAAAAAAGTGAAATATTGTCATAAAATTTATCTTGAGCCCTTGAGCAGTAAGTAATATTGAAAAATAAATTTGGAACTATTGAGAGAGCACATTCATCTACTTAAGGAATATATTATGATAAATTTTTACTATGGTTAACAATTAAACATTTTAAGTTCAATATAATTTTATGATCAATTTTTGCCAAGAATAGTTGTAATTATAACTAAACTCAGAATAAATTTATACTTACAATCAAATGAAAATTTACAACATTTAAATTAACATGTGTATTAAATACAGATATATAAAGGAATATGGTGGATTAATAATAAGATTTTTCAAATGTGAAGCATAGTAAATTCTTTGGTGGATGTTGAATGAAAATATACATTCATTGAGCTTACACATACACACACACACACACACACACACACACACACACACACACACACACCACCTCCCGCCACTCTGGCTGCACCTTGCTTTTTCTGTGCTTCTGGCTCCTGCTAAGCTAGCATCCCCGAAATCTCCCTCCAACCGCAATCATAGACATCTACCGGGAACTCATCAGCCATGATGAGATGTTTTCAGACATCTACAAGATCTAGGAGATGGCAGATGGGCTGCACCTGGAGGTGGAAGACAAGATGGTCAGTAGGAGAGAGAGTAACATTGATGACTCGCTCATCGGTGGAAATGCCTCCACTGAAGACCCTGAGGGCAAAGGTACCAAAAGCACAGTAGTCACTGGTGTTGACATTGTCATGAACCATCACTTGCAGGAAACCAGCTTCCCAAAGGAAGCATATAAGAGTACATCAAAGGTAATAGGAAATCAATCAAAGGCAAACTTTGAAGAACAGAGACCAAAAAGAGTAAAACCTTTAATGACTGGGGCTGTACAACAAATCAAGCACTTCCTTACTAATCTCGAAAACCATCAGTTTTTTATTGGTGAAAACATGAATCCAGATGGCATGGTTGCTCTCCTGGACTACCGTAAGGATGATGTGACTCCATGTATGATTTCCTTTAAGGATGGTTTAGAAATGGAAAAATGCTAACGAATCTGGCAGTTATTTTGAATTTGTCACCTGTCATAACTGACTGCTGCTTGTCATCCAAACAACACCAGGACTTAAGACAAATGGGACTGATGTCATTCTGAGCTCTGCATTTATTTTGACTGTGGTTTATTTGGAGTGGAGGCATTTTGTTTTGTTTTTAAGAAAAAATCATGTCAAGTAGGTTGTTTAAAAACAAAGTGCATTTAAACTCACTTGAGAGAATGCCTCTTAGTTTAATATATGTTTAAACTAAATTCATCCTGTAGTGTTCCTGGAGAAGCTAGAGCCTGGTCATAGATCATCACTAGAAAGCTAAGACTGTCTTCAGATAACTCCTGTAGTGAGGAACTACTTCTGGGACTGGAATATAAAAAGCAAGAAACAAAGTTTTAATTCTGACTTGCAGTAAAGGGGAGAGACCATGCTTACAGCATTGTCAACATTAAAAGTGGAGTCCCATACATTTCCTCACCTCCAATGGTGGTGGTGAAAGCTAACCTTGGAAAAGGTTGCCAAAAGAATAAAAAGTGACTAACTAAAGAAAAGAAAATATATGTTCATTGAGAAAAGGGAACATGCAAAATTTCTTACTGTTATAGCAGAAGTCCCTTTTGTATTCTTAAGATAGATTATAATAAATGCCAATTAGTTTAGTTGTTTAGATTCCATTGGCTACATTTATAAAAGTGATGCCATAATTTTGTTTTAAAATCTCAGTATTTTCATTGCATAGAGAATTAAATCCATTGCAATTATTTTATGCCTTTATTTGTGTTATGTAATTATACATCATAGTGAGATTCAAAGTGATACAAACATACATGCACACAGCCCTTGGTGCTATTGCAATTATTTAGACATAGGGGAAAAAATTTAGCCATCAATTTTAAAATATGAGCAATTGCATAGTTTTTCAAAATTATTTTAGAGAGTACTCAACCCAAAACTTTTATAAGTATCATTGAAGCTTGCCCATGCTTGCTTGTAAGAGAAAGGCTACTACAAATTGATTCAGAAGGCAAAAGTTTGCTTTCTAAACATCAATAGGCTTGATTTGGGATTCATATAAATTAATATGATTTTTCTATGTTCCAGTGATTAGTTACTAGAAAAGCTCTCTTTTCTCTTTCATCTTCACCTCTAGTCCATGCCTGTATGCTTCCTGTGTCTTCTGCCCTGAATGAAACTCTGGGCACAACTAGAATTCTTAACATCATGACTCTTTTGTAACCTGTATTCCCTACTCAGCTTAGTTCTCCAAATCCTCATCACATGCCAATATGTCAAATCCCAAGCATTTTTACATCTTTCAGGTTGATTTGGCACATTGTACTTTGATTTAGTCTTTTCTTTAAGGATCCTGTTGACTTGACACTTTGCCTACATATACTGATGTGTTCTCTGTCCTGTTTACTGTATAAATCCTTCTGCCCACCAGTTTGTTTCCAATCCTAATATTGGTCCATTTGGTATGTATGCCTAATTTATCACTACCAAAAATGTGGGACTGAACCAGGGTTAGAAAAAGTGATTGATAATAGCTATAGAATGATGAGAAAAGTACTACAGTATAACCTGGACTTTACTTTATAACCCATGTTATATAAATAGCCTTAAAATTAGCATCTTATATTAAGCTAAACTACTTGAGGAGGAATTCTGTTCTATCATCTTTTAGAGGGAGAATTCGTAGGAATAACATGGATGTCCAGGCTCATCTGGCCAGTTAATGCAGCTGAGGTCACATTCCAATCAGTCACCTAATACTCATGTCTATACTTCCTCACCTGCTACAGTAGCAGCAATCCAGTGCCACTTAGGTTTCCTCCCAACAATCCTCAAGGAATTCTCAAAGTCATGGGTGGTTAGGATTTGCTTTTGTTCCAAAGTTATGCCATATTTGCTTTTCCTATTGAGACGCTTATGAACCCTCTCTGATCTCTTCCGTGGCTCCAAGGCCTCAGGACTCATGGCTGTTGACATGACTGCAGCACAAGCTGGAGGAGTGGGGTGAGGGGAGGGGGGTGCAGCATATAACTGAAAAGGTCCAGCATGGCTCTCCCCAACCCTCCCCTTCACCATTGCTTTCCTATAATCAATACCAGTACCTTCCAACAAAAGTAAAACAATCAGAACCTAGGACTCAAAACTCAAGTTGTTAAAGAGGGTACCGTGTTATACCCAAACATGAGTAACTCCAAATCTGCTGCTTAGACAATATCACTTCAACAGAGACAACATCTCTGATAGACAGTGCTCCTCAATTATATCTAAAAGGAAGCAAATAACATCTCAACTACTGAACTGATCAGTGTGAAGCATGGAATTTTTAGTCAGATGGAAGGTTCAGCAAGACCTCACACTGCGTTTTTTATTTGTTTGTCTAACTAGTCTTGGCTAAGTCACTTAACATCTCTCTGCCTGTTTCCTTATCTGTAATATAGAGATAATGAAATCATCTTTATGGGCTTATTGTGAGAGTTTACCAAAATGATAAAGATTGACTATTATTACATTTATTATTGATGTGTTGTTAGTACAAATGCCACAAGAGGACAGAACCATATCAATAAAGGCTTCTCAGGATGGGAGAACAATAAATGTGGAAAAGAAGAAGTCAGAAAATAGATTCTAGTCAGAACTCTGAAGATCTTCAGAATGACCCCACACATATACACAGCTGGACATGTCCTTATATTTCTATCTCATGGGATTCAACACAACAGGAGAGGTTGCTGTGGAAACACAATTTTTTTCTTATTGGAAATGGTTTCCATAAAACTTGCCTGCATCTTTGCTAGATGTCATTGTCATACACACATCTGTTAGACTGTCTTCCAGTCCTGTACAGTGCTTACCTGCAGCACAGCCAAGATTTTGAGTGAAGGGAGGCCACACTGGGCTGGCTAAGCTTCCTTTTCTAATAGACAAGCAATTCTCCCTCCAGTCCTCATGGTTTGGTGATTGGTGTTGGGTTGGGAGGAGGTTGGCAAGGTAGGCAGAGGAATGTAAGCAAAGAGAATCATGAAAAGGGACTTTGAATTCTGATAGTGCTAGGCCTGCTTTCTCCTTTCTGGAGCAAACAAAATACTATCAGATGATAAAGAAGAGGGTTGTGAAGTGTCCAAGATCTGAGTGACGCTTACCTGAGCATCCTTCCTGCCAACCAGGAATCAATTAAAATGTAGTGTGTGCCCAATAGGTAATGGAAATGAAATTTCATTTCCATTACTTGGTGCCTGGGCAATGCCTGTAGTTCCCACTGAACATTTATTTCAGGGGTTTGAGTCTAATAAAACTCAGCAGAAAACATTCATAAGGTGTAGATTAAAATCATAAAGGTATATTTTCAAAAGTTTTTTGGCCAGGGTTTAAGGATTCGCAATAAAGAAAGATCTCCAGAATTAGTGAATCATTTATCATATTTATCCAAGTGATTCTCTATGTGTGTTTTCTCACTCCTTTAATTACAAACTGATGATACTTCTTAAATCAATGTGTTCTTGTAAGGGATTTACTTCACCTGACTTATTTTGAGATGTGGGAGAAAAATAAGACTACCATATGGGAAGGATGTTTGAATGCCAAGCCAATAACTAAGAAAGTATATAATATGAAATGGTAGGTCCTCAACAATTTGAGATACTCAAGCACACTAAAAGATAAACTGCCATTGCTGTTGTTTTCGTTTGAAAAAGATAAGCCTGTATTTACCAGTGTGGTCTGTAGTGGTACCTCTTAGTATTGTTAAATGTAAAAATGGATTTGGTGTATTTATGCTTAACTGTAAGCCAACTGACAGGTGATGGATGTTCCTCCCAAGTCAAGTGAAATAATTATAACCAGAAGTAATATAGTTCTACAAACTGCAAGGGCATAGCAAATAGTTTTAAGACTACAGAATTAGCAACCAATTAAATGTAAAAGAAGTTTGAACATTGACGGCATTGCAAGAGGAGTTTTAGAGTTTGAAACCTTGTAATTTTGGATGCAGTTCTACTGCAGACTAGTGAATTTCTGATGATACTGTTTTTGTTGTTGTTGTTGTTTTGTTTTTGCGGTACTGGGGCATTCTACCTCCGAGCTACACCCCCAGCCCTATTTTTTTATTCTTTATTTTGAAACAGGGTCTCACTAAGTTGCGGAGTGCCTCACTAAGTAGCTGAGGCTGGCCACAAACCGGGATCCTCCGGTCTTAGCCTCCCAAATGCTGGGATTACAAGCGTGCGCCACCATGCCCAGCTTGATGATAGTGTTTAACATTAGTTCAATGGGCACTCACAGAGGAATCAGTCAGTCCCAGTGTAGAGACAACTAGGTTTCCATAAAGAACAAAATACTTACTGTATGTCACATGCTGATCACCTTAGTTATGTACAGGTTTTGTTTTAAAGGATTCACATTGTTCTAGAAAAACAAAGCAGCAGGCAGGCATCACTTGGCAACCATTGTCCACAAGGAGCATGTGCTGAGAAAACAACCAAACCTCCTTTCCTAGAAATAAAAGGTGGGCTTCCCTTGCTTACTAGAGGCAGTTATCTTTTTTTTTTTTTTAATTTAGACGATACTGAGCTACACTCCCAGCCCTATTTTTATTTTGAAACAGGGTCTCATTAAGTTGCTGAAGTTCTTGCTAAGTTGCTCAGACTGACTTTGAACCCATGATCCTCCTGTCTCAACCTCCCGAGTACTGGGATTACAGGTATGTGCCACCACACCACACCAGGCTGAACACAAATATTTGTGATATATTTTAAGTGAAAAAATTACATTGTAAACAATAAACACAATGGGGTCCATTTTGTGGAGATAGAAAAATTGTATAGATTGTACAACGAAATATGAACTGAGGGTATCTCTGGGTAGTGAATATGTTGGAGATTATTCCTGTTTCTTTATATCTTCTGGTACTTCAATAATAAGCATGTACCTCCACTTAATTTTAAAGAGTTTTTCTTTTAAAAAAATGATCAATCTGAACCTAGATCACAAAGGAAAATACTAACATAATTGATGGACTAGTAGGCTGCAAACAGTGAGGTAAATTTATAGTTGATGTATCTGTGTTTAAATATCTGACAATCTCATTGTTTATCATTTTTGTTCTGTTTCCTTTCTCACTTTACTTAAAACTGAAAATCATACTCACACCAGAGACATTTGATTAAAACTTTGTCACTAGATGAAGAAAAACAGTAGATTGTAATAAATGTTTTTCTTCATTGGGGACTCAGCCAAGAATTTAAATCAAACAAATCTTAATATGCCAAGTGTAGGTTACCAAATAGGAGGAGATGGTTGCGGGGGTTTCAATAAGGAAAAAGCTATGATGAATTAATTCATTAATTCAACAAATATTTATGAGGCCATAGTGTAATCTACTCTAGGTGCTGGGTAAAGAGCAGGAAGCAACAGTCCACGAGGCATTCATTCTAGCCACAGAGTGAACAATAAACAAAAAGAAGATGAGTGCTTGCCTAGTTACAGATGGAAGTGCTAAAGAAGACAGAAGGCTATGCTGACCTTTCCTACTCTGAGCTATCAATGAAGACATCCCTGAGAAGTGTTCAGTCTGGGATTTAGTCTGAGAGGGGATTTGAGGAAGAGAGAATACTAAGTGCAAGATATCTTATGCACTAAAGAGATTTAAGAAACTAAAATAAGGGAGGGGGGAGTAGAGTATGGTAGGGTAGGGTAGAGGAAATGAATGGCCTATTAGATTGTTTTCAAAAATTTAGATATGATGCTAACAGCAATGGAAAGCTCTTTGGTCAGCAAGTAAAGCCAGCTCAATTTTTGTTCAAATAGCAACTATAAGACAGGCTTGCTGGTACACACCTTTAATCTCAGTACTTGGGAGGCTGAGATAGGAGGATTTCAGGTTTGAGGCCTGCCTCAGTAACTTAGTGAGACATTGTTTCAAAAGCAAAAATAAAATACGGCCGGGGCAGAGGTGTAGCTCAGAGGTAGAACACCCCTGGGTTCAATCTCCAGTACCACACACACATACACAAAAAAGCAACTACATATGTTGCATATATATTAAAATTAATTTATCTGTCCTTTTTTTTTTTTTTTTTTTTTTTTTGGCGGCACTAGGGATGGAACCTGGGGGCATTCTACCTCCGAGCTACAGCCCCAGCCCTATTTTTTATTCTTTATTTTGACACAGGGTCTCACTAAGTTGCAGAGGGCTTCACTAAGCAGCTGAGGCTGGTCGTAAACCCAGATCCTCCAGTCTCAGCCTCCCAAATGCTGGGATTACAAGCATGCACCACAACACTTGGCTTTAATTTATCTCTTAAATTAATCGGTATTGGGACAAATATTTTCAGTTTTGAAAACATAATCTTGTAATAAGTAAGAAAGAAATTAACAGGATTAAAATCCCTTTATGATATAAATCTTATTTAATCAATTTAACTCTTGTACTAAGTCTTTATAAGTTAAATATAGACAGACACCTCTCTTTTTATTAAACCAGTTTACTTTGGAGCCATCACTACTTCTTGTTGGCCAGAATTTCAGGATATTTTCCCAGAGCCTTTTCCTAACCTTTAATTTATCCAAGAATATCAGGGACCTAACTCAGCCCAAAGGGAATCAAACTAGCTTCGAGAACCCCAAGTGGATAGGGGCTGCGCCCCAGTCAGTTCACAGCTGCAGCACGGTGATGCTGATGAAGAACAGGCCTGCCCAGGGGAGCGGGCTGCGCTTGCCCTCTCATGGCTGAGGCTTCTCATGATGACTCAGGTCCCGCCAGACTTCATGTGTGCCCATCCTGTGGCATGATGCTGGCGACTATTGTTATTTCTTATTCTATGTTAACACGAAACATTTCAAACATATGCCAAAATACAATGTGCCTATGACCTCGTGTCAGTGATGTTTCAGCTCATGGAGATCTTTTTCTACTATACTCTTTACTTACCCTCTCTATCCCAAATATTTTGAGGAAATTTGAGTTGTATCATTTCATGTGTAGTACTAAAAAGTAACTACTAAAAAAAAAAAAAAAACAAATCAAATACCATGATCACACTTAAAATAAAAATGATAAGCCCCTCAAATAGCCAGTGAGCATTCAGATTTTCCCAGTTGTCTCAAAAATTTTTTTAATAATTTATTTCTTATAATTTCTTCAAACTCATATCTAAAGACCATATATTACAATAAGTCTCTTAAGTTGACTTTACTCCATAGGTTTCCCCTCTGCTTTCTTCTTTTCCCTTTCCTGTAATGAAATATGGACCTAGAGTCAACCATTTCTTTGAGAAGCACTGGTTCCTTTCATTGAAAATGACTATTCATAAGCCAGGATTTAGACACTGGATTTCTTCTTGCCACTGTTTTGCATTGCTCATTGTTTCTCTGCCTTTTCAGTGGATAGAGGTAACCTTTTTTTAAATTTTAAGATAAATTACATCATCATATCATGAATTCATAGTATTTCTGATCCAAATTCAGAATCACAGGGTTTTGTTTTTTTTTACTTTAACCTCTTTGAACTTACATCTGTATCTCCTTTCTCCCATGCTAAAATCTCCACTCTCAATGACCTCAATATATTAACTTGTTAGCTTTATTCCATCATACACAGAATGGTTCAAAATAATACCACCAATATCCCACAACATACTGAGACCAAAAAAGAGTTTAGGATTATCTTTTTAAGGACTTTTAATCTCTAAGTTATAATCTTTAGGCAAAATACATTGGAATTAAATAATTTGTTGTAGTAGTTTCTATCTGAAAAATTGTGCTAACAATTTGATTGGCAGTTAATTCCGGGTTTCATTTGCTTTCAACTCTCAGGGGCTGCTTTTCTAAATTAAATTTTGTTTTACAGTTATGAAAAAAAAAGATATACAACCCCAAAATCAAACCAATAAGCAAAGTATATTTTTAAAATTCTAATTCTTGTCTTTTTTACTCTAGCCACCTTGCCCCACCCATTCTACTTAGTAACATTTTCTTTTGTTTTAGCAATTTTATAGTTGATCTATGGCCCTTACTTAGGTCAACAGTATCATATTATACAGTTTTGCCTCTAAATGGTAAAGTTATTTCTGATTCCCTATTACCATGTTCAACTGTTACTCACCAAGCGTAATCATTAGTACAGTGTGGGACAAATTTAATCACTAAAACTCAAGACCCACCCTCATGAACATCAATGGCCTCTCTTCTGTGACAGTTGCCTTTAGGGAGGACCAACTGGTTTACTCCAATAGGTCTTTCTCAACTTGGAATCTTAGGAAGCAAGTTTCAGGCTCCTGAACACTTAGCTTACATAAAGTCTCTAGCTTCCTAATACAAATAGATTCATTTTACCTACTTCCTACTTGGAGCTCTGCATATTTAAGAGAAAGATAGCTCTTGTTTAGTCTCACAAAACAAAACTTCTAGCTATTCATTAATCTCACAATACTACATTCCTTTCTGTTTTCTATCAATATCACTAAAAGAGATCAAACCTTTACAAGACAAAAATCTTTGGGTATAGACCTGCTTCATTGTGACCTTCCTTCTTGACCCATAAGAATGCTGGTAGCACTTTTTCTAGAAAACAAGCAAACCCATTACATGTAAACTGATACTACCAGAAACATCCTAGTAGTTGAGAAGAAGGATTAAGGAATGATTATTTACTTCATAAAAATAGTGTGAAATTGCTTAACAATTTGGAGAATGTCTTCACAATAAACTATTCATATAATCTTCATGTAAAATATATAGCACTTTAAATTTAACAGATAAGAAAATAGTGATTTTCCCTAAACACCGAAGTCAAACTAATAGAAAAGGAAAAAAATTAAACCAGGTAGTTATCTTTAGTGTTTATTGTCTTTTCAAGTTGTGCACAAGGGTAATGAATTAACAGCAATTACAAATGTATGTGTTTATTTATTATTTTTTTTATGAGAATAGCAATATCTTGGCATGGTGGCACATGCCTGTAATCTCAGTACTTGGGAAGCTGTGATAGGAGAATAGCAGGTTTAATACCACCCTCAGCAATTTTGCAAGAATCTCAGCACAAGACCTTTCTTCAAAATAAAAAATTAAAAAGGGCTTGGGGCATAACTTGGAGGTAGAATACCCCTCCACATTTCCATGTTACCACAGAAAGAAAGAGAAAGAGAAAGAGAGAGAGAGAAAGAAAGAGGAAAGAAGAAAGGAAAGAAAGAAAGAAAGAAAGAAAGAAAGAAAGAAAGAAAGAAAGAAAAAGAAAGAAAGAAAGAAAGAAAGACAATAGATAACTAAGCAGTTTGAGTGCTTAGAAAACAGTCTCTGGATACTATTTTTTTTTACTGAAAAAGAAACTGCTTATACAAAGTGACAAAACAGTTCGGAGAAATGCTATTCCTAGAGCTATGAAAAGTAGTACTAAAACGTATGAAAAAGCTTTCAATTGGTGAAATTATTATGTGCCTACTCCTCCCCATCCCTACTCCCCAAAAAAGAGTTCCTGTAATTTAATAATAATTCTCCAAGGATACTGCTATGGAAGCCAAGCTTGCAAAATAAAGACTCTTTCAGTCAAGCAAAGTATTTGAAACCGTATTCTAAATTGATTTGTTTTGTGGATTTGGATTTATGTACTCTTAAGTTTTTCTCCCAAGGAAATAGTGTTCTGTTCTACAGCCAAATGGATTTCTAGGATATCCAGGTCATCTCAATGGCCTGATGGCAGCTCACAGTTCTCCTATCTCTGTTCTATGTATCTGGGGTGGAGATTGATTCTATCTCCATGAACTAAGAAGGTAAGTGGCTATGGCTTGACCTTAGGGTGCTCTTCAGTTAACTAAACTATTGTCTCTTAAGATAACTCTTTCCAATGTTGAAATTGCAATAAATGCTTCTTTCTCACAAATATTCAGTGTACAAGAAATACTAAATGGTATTTTATAAACACATCTGTCTGCTAAGAAATATATTATTGGCCTAAAAACTAGGCCAATAAAAATAAGCTATAAAAAATAAGCTTTAAATAAGCTTTTATATAAGCTATAAAAAATAAAATCCCCTTTCCCCCAAATAAATATAAAAGATATTCCGAATTGGGCATTTTCTTAGAGATCTACAGTTCATGCTTTGATATAGAAAAAAGATTTTCTGACTTTAATGATTCTTCTTGTGCCATTGTGAATATTTTTTTTTCTTATCCAGATGGTCTCTTACCTATGATGGTTTGACAGGATTTTTTTTTTTTTACTTTATGATGGCACAGATTTAGTAGAAATGGTATTTCATATTTTGGAACATGAAATCATACTTTATGATCATCATACAGATTCAGTAGAAATTATATTTAATATTTTAAACTTTGACCTTTTTTCTGAAATTCAAGCAGAGATACTGAGTATGAAATACTTAACATACAAACTTAATCATGCCTACCTCTAAGGCTGCATATCCTATGACTTTCTTCATTGCTAACAACATCAAGTCACACTAGTCTTTTTCTGTTCCTCAAACAGACCATGTTTGGTCAAGGAACACATCTGAAGGCCTTTGTACTTACTGTCTCACTGGACTATATTATCATCAGAAAAATAATCCAATATCTTTTTCAGGTCTTCTTACCTAAGTGAAGACAGTAGTACCACCATCCTGCCCCATGCCTTATACCATCATCTTATTTTATTTGTTTCATGACTCTCTGAAATTCACCTTCCATATACTTACTTTAAACCTCCACCTACAACAATGTAACGTCTACAAAAATGAGAATATATGTCTTACTCATCACCAGATTTGATACAGAATTGATGCTCAGTGAATTTTAATTGTACAAAAGAAGTAATTAAATGCATGAGTGCATTGCTTCTCTTGTGTTGTTATAACCACCTCCTATAGTAAATATCATTGTCTCATCTCATTAGTCCCTAACACAATGTCCCTCTATATATGAGTTTCCTTGGGTATGCTCAGGGGTAGATTCTCAGATATAAGGTCTTTTTCAGACTACTAAAACCACTTATACAAGGCCAAAGTCATTTGGCATTCAAGCTAGTGTTGGAATTCATAATGCAAGGTCTTTAAAATGCATCCTGCTTTCTCATAGCAAATGTTTACAAATGTTTAGATCCTATAAAAGTTCTAACAAGAATAGGATCAATAAATAAGAAAGATTTTTCTATAAACATAACTATATTCAAGATTGTGTGACTTTCATAAATAACATTTTTCAACCTCTCTGATATATTATTTTAAAGAGATATATCTACATAGAATATTAAATTTCTAAATACTACCTAGCAATGGCTCTTCATACAAATTTATTTGGGATAATAAGATTGTTACTGTGGTATTATTATGATCCTAGAAAAATGACCCAGACTTTAAACATTAAAGACTAAAGTCAAGAATTTCCTTTTGAAAGAGAATGATAAATTTACATAGACCTGACAATAAATTAAAACAAACTGTTACACAAAAAATTAGCATCAATGTGTGTACCTTGAGCAAGGACTGAAGACAGTCTGACTCAAAGGGGAAAAAAAAAAGCATTTTGAAAATGAAAGAGAACTTTTTCATGTTGTGACACATAGGTAAAATTACAAAGTAAGTTTCCAAGTGTCTTAGCCAGATTTTCTCATTGCTGAGACCAAAAATACCTGACAAGAGAAACTTAGAGGAGGAAAGATTTATTTGGGCTCACAGTTTCAGTTCAGTCCATAACCGGCCAGCTCCATGGAAGAAACCATGGCAGCAGGGTACATGGCAGAGAAAAGCTGCTCTTAGTCAAGACTGCTGGAAGCAGAGAGAGTGATAAAAGGAGACTAGAGACACATATAGTCCCCAAGACCAGTGACCCATCTCCTCCAGCTATGCCCCATCTCTGAACCTTCCTGCAGTGGGGACCATACTTTCAACACATGTACTTTGTTGGTGTGTGTGGGGAGGGGGGATATTCTAAACCCAAATCCTAGCATCGACTGATGTTTAGATTGCCAAAGGAAATGTTCCCAACCTTCAACAACTTTTGAATCTGCTTCCCAATATGAGGCATTAAAATAGTTGAGAGAGAAGAGAATAAAGGGATTTAGCAAGGAGAGCTCAACAGGGAGAGAGAAATGAGTGAGGAGGGTCTCGTGGTTGTCCTCTGGGACCCCATCACCTATAGAGCTAGAGTGGATGAGAGACTGACTCCTCTCTGGGACACTACAGAAGAAGAAAGGCTGAAAAACTGGTTTGGCAGAGTTGAGATGATGCTTCTGGGCTGAGATGGGCCTGCCCTTCCAACCTCATTATAGAAAGGAATGCAGAAATACTTCCTGGGAATGAAAGTAGGCTGTCCATAGATTGTCTCAGAACTGCTCAAATAAGGCCACATGAAGAATCAGAGGGACCCCATCAGCAAGATGCTGGAGGAGAATGCCTAGGGAGTTTAAAGCGGTTATGTAAGGACTCAGAATATGATGCCCCCGAATATGGAGCCTTGGCATGCTGAGTATTTTTAAGCTGAAGGAAACAGGAAGGACTCAGAATCAAGAGTGTCACTTTGAGCCTCCTGTATAGTATCTCAATCTCTACTTGAAATTGAGCCATAGAAACAATAAGCAATAAAACCTGTAAAGTTCATTCTCTAATCTCCTTCCTTCTTCCACGTGATAGGCATCCTGCTCCTTACTGGGTGCACAGGAATGTCTTACAGGTGCACAGAAAAGAACCTGAACAAGCAGCCTCACTGAAGTTCCCCCAGCTTATTACCATTAGGCCACAACTCCTTTTCCAGTCATGTTACTCCACAACTATCCACTTCTTTCATCAGACTTAGCATAAAAACAGTTTTCCCTGGGTTAGAAATAGTTTTCTCCTTTGACTCTTCACTTATGAAAGCTCTCATATCACATAAAATTTTGGCTTCCTAAATTTTCTAAGCTTTTCTCCTGTTAACCTGCCTTTAAAATTTAGGATACCAGCCATGACTCTTTTGTATGAGAAAGGAAAGTTATGATTTGTTTTTCCTCTACAGTTTGAAGTGACCCCTAAAACAGAGATGCATCATTCCAGGGAAAGGGTGATGCATCTACAGACAGAGGAGGCTTCAAAAATTACCCAGGAGAGAAAGCATCATCTTTGAATTTAAAGTACAGAACAAAACAGTACTTAAGGCGCTATCAGTTCAAGTGAGATCTGTGCCAGTATTTAAAAAATTGCTCCAGTATTAATTTCCAATAAAATATAAACGGCTTTCAGAGTCTGAGTGCTGTGCAGGCTCTCAGATAAGGAGGGGTGGCAGTTGTTATACTGTAGAGCTCCCCTCTCCCTCTGCCCTTTGTTCTAATATTAACCTATAGTAAGAATGTAAAGGCAATTAAGGACTTAAGCCTTAGAAGCCCATAGAGACAATTAAAGCCTCTAGCCTTAAAAGTAGATGGAAATAATTGAAAACTCTAGAATCACAGTGACTCTGCCTGGTGCATTTTAGAGACATAAAGATAGCAAGAGCCTTAAACCTTGCTCTTAGAAATTACATGCACTGCACTGACCACAACTAGTGCCTCCATTTACCTCCTCTTTTTGGTACCTGAAAAGGTAAACTCCATGTGCTGCTTCAAAGCCCCCACAAATGATGAGCAACCAAAATATAGTTGATGAGCAACCAATACAGCCCAAATTGATGGAGGTAGAAAACAAGGTAGATTATTAACCCCTGCACTTAGTAAGCACACTGTCTGGAAACAAGAAGGCACCATCTGCCTAAGAAATAAGTTACTAGCACATTGCCTTGGTAACACTGATAAGAACATACCAATACAACTAGGGTTAGGGAGGGGGCAGAGTTCCACTTTCAGACTCTCCAGTGTGTCTGCTAGGCACGATGCTTTTCTTCTCTTCCCTTTTTATTTCCTACTGACTTTGTAATAAAAACTTGTTGAAGCTACAACCAAGCTGCTTATTAGTTTTGATTTCCCAATTCAACAAATTTTAGTTGAATTGAGAAAAAGAGCCCTCTGCGCCATTAGAACCATAACAAGATCTTTCCTGCCACATTCTCTTCATGTTCCCAGAGGCCAGTTTTGATGGAGATAGAGAGGGAGAAACAAAAAGTCAACCCTGCCACTCACCTTTTCCCATTTTAGACTTCCCTCCAGTACAGAAGGGAAGAAGAACCAAACTTAAATAAAGTTCCAGGTAACCGGGGTTTGTACCTACTTCTACTAGTTATTAGCTGTGCAACCTTGAGTAATTTACTTTACCTCTTTATCTATAGAATGGAGGTTCTAATGTCAGCACCATCTTATGAGATTATTAATACAGGTAAAGTACTTATGATTATTCCTCTTTCATATTAAGTTATTTGTAAACATTTGCTATCATTATTATTTGCTATTCTTATTATTGTCATTATCATTATTACTTTCTAAACACCAGTCTACACTATTTCAGACTTTTGGTTTGATAAAAACTATTTCTACCCTACAGGAAGAAAAGCTATTCTCCTATTTTCTGGTTCAGAATAGTTCCTCAAATTAATTAACCTCTTTCCAGGATAGTAAGAGTGATACCATCAATTCCCTGCAGGAGAAGCCCCACCTTTCCCTGCAGGAGTGAGTTTTCCCTATATCCTCCCAATATTCTGATATCTACCATTTCCCAAAGCCTGGGTTATCCCATCATGACCACTTTGTTTTTAGTGTATTTTATTAAACTTGTGCTCCATTCAGAAGTCTTTGCTTAAGCTAAAGTGCATAAACGAACTATCATGTTCTAATCCCTCTTGCATACTCCAAATTACTTTGTCTGAGTATGGTACTAGAGATTGAACCCAGGGCCATTCTACCTCTGAGCTACACCTTTAGCCCTATTTTATTTTGAAATAGGGTCTCACTAAGTTACCACATGCTGGCCTCAAACCTATGATCCTCCTGTCTCAGCCTACCAAGTACTTAGATTACAGGTATGTACCACTATGCCCATCTACATACTCTGAGTTTTTTAAATTCATTTTTCTCTTCTTTAGGATTGTTTTACTAAATAAAGAAAACATATATTCATAATGATATTATTATAATTTGTTTCAATAAAATATTGCAGTTTAGATAAATCATAACCAAAGAATTTTTTCACATTTGGATAGCATTATATTAAATCAAAGTAATACGCTCAAGTGACCAAATTGTTGCAACAAGTAGATTTGTATTTTTTAAGAAACAAGGTAGCCGGGCGTGGTGGTGCACGCTTGTAATCCCAGAATTTGGGAGGCTGAGACCGGAGGACCTGGGTTCGAGGCCAGCCTCAGCTACCTAGTGAGGCACTCTGCAACTTAGTGAGACCTGGTTTCAAAATAAAGAATAAAAAATAGGGCTGGGGTATAGCTCGAGGTAGAATGCCCCTGGGTTCAATCCCCAGTACTGAAAAAAAAAAAAAAAAAGAAAGAAGGTAACATGGATTTTATAATAGTTATTGTTATTTGAATAATTGAAACCTTCTACTTTTTACTTCACTCTTCTCATAATTTAGTAATTGCTATAAATTCTTGCTTCCAATTCTCCCTTTGGTATTGCATCCTTAGATAATTAATGACACCAAGTTTTTGTAATTTCACTAAGTTTGAGTTCCAGTATTTTGCTGTCACATAGTTTGAAAAAAAAATGAGGAATGAGCAGGAAACCAACTGGGAAAATTAAAAATTTGGTTTTGGAGTAGATTTATATTTTGGAAAAGAGAATACTTAGGAATGTCTGTAGACTAAGGGAAAAATATGTCCAATAGAAAGAGATATTGAAAAGCCAAAGAAAAGGCAATTGTTAATTGATAGTGGGAAGTAAAAAAGAGACTCAAAATTCCCTGCACCTAGGCACAAAGCCACAACTACCAATGTGCATTTGTGTTTCCAGGTTGGACAGGAGTACAGCTTTATTCACGTAGCTGAACCAAAGAGTAGAAGAGTCCAGGTGTCTGTGGCTTTTTGTAGTAAATGACACTCATTTCTTGCACAGTAAAGTTTCAGTTATTTGAATACCTAGAAAATGACTAAGTTGTTGGACCATTAATGCTGCCTTCAGCTTGAAAATGTAATAAAGTATTTTAATAAGGCTTTCCCTTCTCTTCCTGCTGCCCCTATACAAGATAAACAAGATTTTGTGTACAACAAGATGTTTAAATAGAAAGATTGTCAATGTTAAGAATGTTAAGTGCTGAGCCGGGCATGGTGGTGCACGCTTGTAATCCCAGTACTTGAGAGACTGAAACTGGAGGATCCAGGTTTGCAGCCAGCCTCAGCTACTTAGTGAGGCTCTCCGCAACTTAGTGAAACCCAGTTTCAAAATAAAGAACAAAAAATAGGGCTGGGGGTGTAGCTTGGAAGTAGAATGCCCCTGGGTTCAATCGCCAATACCACAAAAAAAAAAAAAAAATGCAAGTGCCAAGTTTATGGGGATTTGCCACACAGATTATCTGCTTATGAAATGTGAGAAGCTGAACTCTAAGACCCGCACCCTCCAAGCTGATATACCATACCAAAGTGCTCCCTGTCACTTTATGTGTTTTTGTTGTTTATTCTCTAAATGATAAACACACCAGAATTCAACATTTTAAGAGCATGCTTTAATATTCAATGTAGGCTTCATTATTTTCTATATTTAGAGTTAATTGAGGCAGTGTCTCAAGTCTGTTTTGTAGACAGTAGATATTACATAGTATTTTTTGTTGTTGTTTTGGTACTGGTGACTGAACTCGGGGGCATTCTACCTCTGAGCTACACCCACAGCCCTATTTATGTATGTATATATGTATCTATTACTTTATTTTGAAACAGGGTCTCACTAAGTTCCTGGGGCTGATCTTAAATCTGTGATCCTCCTGTCTGGGAGGGATTATAGGGATTATTATTATAACTGGGATTATAGGCATTCACTACCACATCTCACTTATGTAATACTTTTAAAAATTAAATAAGACAATTGCTAGATAAGTTACATGGGAGATTTATTGTGATACAGATTTTTTTCCCCAAATAAATGCTCTCACATTTGTGTGTGTGTGTGTGTATGTGTGTGTGTGTGTGTTTCTCTAGTGACTTAACACAGAAACCATGAAGTTGAAATAAGCGAATACATGTTCAGAACCACAAACCGACATCAAGTCAATTAGAAACAGCTATAATTCATGGCATATAAAAATCATCACATTTTCAGCTCATTAAGAACACACTCCTCAGCAAGCAATCATCCCTTTTCCTCCCTCTTTTGACGTTACATAAACTCTGGCACATGTGGGGCTCATTAATACAGAACCCAATGACACATGGAGTGCGAATCATTTTCCAACTAAAGGCCAACATTAAAGAGATGTGAACGCCCTCAGTTCCCAAGGGTCCATGCTTGCCAAAAGTTCTGAAAGTCATGTGAAACAGGAGTGTCAGTCATTGTTGGGGGGAGGGAAGCATGAAACAGCCAGCCTCAGATGCAGATTCACCCTCTAAGGACTGGGAGACTTGTTTTTCGTGTTATCTGCTTAAAAACATGTTGTGATTATTGCATTCGTATGTGGCAAGTACGCCGTCAGGGACCTCTTCTGGAACTGCCAGCTGACAGCACATCTGGAGGAAACCTTTTCTGTTCTGCATTTTGAATCATTAAGCAGCCAAAATGACTGAGTCACTGTGCATCATTAGGCCGTGCAAATGTGGTCATGAATAAAGATGAGCCAGATATTTCTCTTTACTGATTCAGATATGAAAATATATTATTTTTGACCCAAATATTCAACATATGGCCTTCAACAATTGCCACTTCCATGTGAGAGGGACTAGAAGAATTATTTTATTTTGTTTGTCTTGGGCTCTGGGGATTGAACCCAGGGGCATTCTACCTCCAAACCACATCCCCAGGCCTATTTTATTTTTATTTTGAAACAGGGTCTTTCTAGGTTGATGAGAGTCTCTCTACTTGTTGAGGCTGTCCTCAAACCTGTGATCCTCCTGTCTCAGCCTCCCAAGTATTAGGATTATAGGCATGTGCTACCATGCCCAGTTGGACTAGATGAATTCTACTCTATGTTTTATCTCACAACTCAAAATACAATTACAATATTTCTATGCCCTAGATATAGGGGAAAAAGTAACATTAAACTGTACTGCTACATATATTGTGTTAAATAAATTCGATAAAACTTTAATAACATAGTTTTTTATGCAGAAACCTACTTGCCTTCTAAATTTGAAGACTTAAAATAGTTTTGTTGTTTTATTCTGTGTTTTTGAAGGTAAGAGGTAAAACATTAAAATTGTTCAAAAGAATTCAGCAAAATAATGTGCACTAAGAATATCACTTTAAAATCAAGAGGATTTCTTACATAAATATTATGTTAATGCCACAGTCAAATAAAAATTTTATTGCCCAATCTTCAACATCTATCTGAAATGACAGACAAGTAAAGTAAAAATACTTCATCTAAATTTAGAACACAGTATGATTTCCCGCAGAAAGAAAAAGTTATCATTATATTTGAATGATCTCAATATGACATTTCAAAGGTTTATTGATCTTTATGAGCAAAATACACACAGACCCAGAAAATTAGTTATGCCAGGATCCCGTGAGGAGGAGTTTATATGTTTATTGCATTTATTAATCACAGTTTAGGGAAACATAATTGTCATTTTCCAAAGCAAATATATGTCAGAGCTGTAAATCAAGTTAGTTTATACATCTTGGATAAATACAGGCTTAACGTGATAGAAAACCTAGTGTGGTCCACTGTTTTTGTTTCCAACTCTGATCCTTACTCATGTCAGATTGAGCAGTCTCTTATGCTGTGTGATTTTCCCATCTGCAAAACGAGGGGAAAGACTACTGTCTCTAGGGGATAGTATGTTGTTTCCTCTTCAGTCCTTAAAACTAGGACTGAAATCAATGCTCTTCCCTGTGTGGTGTGATTTATGACCTGAGAGGTTTTACAAGGGTGCTACATCCTAAAATGTCTCTTCAGTTATCATGGGTATCATTTTCAGGGGCTCAAAGCAAGTGAGTCCTCTGGAGTGCTCCTCATAGAGTCACCCTCACCTGCCTTTTGTCCCTTGAGAAACAGTTTAATCAAGAGAAACAATCCAGTGGACAATGTCACAGCCACAACTCAAAATCGTAACCAGAAAATGGCACAGTTACACAGTACCTGTGGTGCACACAGTGAAATGGAAAGTAGAAAGATTCTGGAGGCACAATTTTTCCCATCTAACAATTTTGCCCAAAGCTCCTCATGCCTGAAATTTGAGCCTTGGGCTCCAAAATTGTGTACTGTTAGAATAAACTGTGCAAATGAAATAAACATTTATGGAAACTCTCCTACATGCCAATCACCATGCCAAGCTCTGAAGAATTAAAACACACACACACACACACACACACACACACACACACACACACACAAACATGTGAATAAGATAATAGTGTTTGCCCAAGAATAACTCATAATACGGCATAATGTTTATAACATTCGAAAAAAGATGATTCTAGATTATAATGGTTACCAAGGGCTGGGGTGGGGGAAACAAGTAGATATGGTCAAAGAGCTTTTAGTTATGATTCATTAAATGAATTACATTCTGGAGACTAGAGAACAGCATGATGATAGTTAATAATAATCTTATTTTTTCGTGGAAATGTGCTAAGCAAGATCTCAGGTGTTAACACACACACAACTGATAGTTTTGTTAATTGACTTGACTGTGATAATCATTTCACAATTTCACATCAAAATATCACATTTTATACTTTAAGTTATATACTTTTTATTTGTCAATCATACTTTTATACAAAATGGGGGGAGAAACTATTCTGTTTGTGAGATCTCTCATACAGTATTTTTGGTTAATTTACTATTTGTTAAGGAAATGAAAGTATGAAAACACATTTCCTACCTCAGCTAAGATTTGGGAGTTCTCTTTTTGTTGGGAATCCTGGGAGAATTATTTTCTTTCTATTTCTTCCCTTAGAGGTGCTATAGTTCAAAGAACAATTGTGTCACAAGATGTACAGATGTGGTGGACGGGTTTTGTATTCTGTAAACAATACAGTATGGCAATAAGTAAAATGCACAGTATAAACCCATTGCACCTCCTTTACCTGAAGACAAGCTAGGTCTACATTAGACTTACAGCCTACATTAGACTTCAGAACTGGGGCAGGGATGCTCCTGTCCTTTCTCTTGATATCTGGGACTGTGAAGAAGTTGCTGAAGGGACACATCAGTCTTGCCAGGTAGGTGCAGAAGCAAAGAACTCAGCTGACTGATGCTCAGACCATTTCTGCACGTCTGCTACTCCTGTTAAAACTTGTTTTTCTATGCATGCAGACAGACTCACCCATCTTGCTGATGCAGTTAGACCTTTGTGCATTGGTGCATTGCGATTACACATCTTAGTAAGGTTTCATGTGTTAGAAACATACATGCACACAGCTCTTTGCCTGTTTTCCTCCACATTCTTAACTGCTCCCCTTCCTCCCTCCCCACATGACTTACTGAGATAGGTGATAATACCATTAGATATTGCCATCCTATTATTTGAACTGTTTTCTTCACCAGTCCTTCCTCTCCTCTCCTTCTCACCCTAACCCCCTTCAAGTACACTACTAATATATCTTTGCATTATTTAAAGTCCTTTATGTTTTATATTTTCTCTCTAGCTTCCACAAATGAGAGAAAATATACAAGCCTTGACTTTCTGAAATTGGCTAATATCATTTAGCATAATATCTTCCAGTTCCATTCATTTTCCTGAAAATTACATAATTTCATTCTTTTTATAGCTGAGCACAATTCCATTGTGTATGTATATCACGTTTTCTTTATCCATTCATCTGTTGACAGACAACTGGGTTGGTTCCATAATTTGACTCTTGTGAATTGTCTGCTATAAGCATGGATATTTATGTATCCCTATAGTATTCTGACTTTAGTTCTTTAGGAAAGACACTGAAGAAATGGATCATATGGTGTTCCATTCAGAGGCACCTCCACTGATTTCCATAATGGTTGGACTAATTTTCAATTCCACTAACAAAGTATAAGAGTTTCTTTTTCCCCACATCCTCACCAGCATTTGTTATTATTTGTATCCTTGACTATTGCCATTCTAACTGGAGTTAAGTGGAATCTCAGTGTAGTTTTAACTTGCATTTCTCTGAATACTAGTAATGCTGAATATTTTTTTCATATATTTATTGCCCATTTGTAAATAGACTTTTAAGATCATTGGTTAGAGTGTGCAACAGATGGGTAAGCAAGTCATAGAAGTCTAGTCTAGGTCATGTAAAATAAATGTGTAAATTTTTACTTTTATGTACTGTGCTTTTTAATTTTAATAGTCCTTGTGCAAAAATAAACACATAAATTACTTTTAGAGAGAAATTTGAAGCAATCTGAATAGAACTAGGAGACTGCTGCTTCTAAAAGAAACATTTTTTTAAATTCATTTGTCAGAAATTGAGAAAGAAAAAAAAAAAAACTCGAAAAGAAAGATGGTCTCTAATAACACCAAAATTGCCAGGAAGAATGACTTCTTAAGCAATTTGCTGGCAGATAAATTTGCTTTATTGTAAGCACCTTTAAATCCTGGGTTACCAAAGAGATATAATGCTAATAATATGTCTCACAAAATGCCTCCTATGTATGGATGCTTCTCTACATGGAGACATTTTTAGGATGAGGCAGAAGAAGAGAGAAAATAATAAAGGAGGCAGTTTCCTGGGACTTTCCGCTTCTCTTTATTCCTACTCCACCAGAAGCTTCTCAGAGGCCCCTTTCCCAATGTTATTTCAGTATAAGTATTTCCATGTGCAGTTCCAGCTGGAATCAGGCACTGCAGAGCCATGTGAAAACTCAGCAAGAACATATAAAATTAGCCTGTGGTTTTTGAATCTTCAAAAAGCTCGGGTCAGGGCCGAGTTTGTTCAGAATTACTTACAAGTCCCCAAAGATCAACAATGTCCTTCTCCACCAGGGTGTCCTTAGCGTCAACCTTCTATTTCTTATATTCACCCGTAACCCACTCTCTCTTCTTTCTGACTCATTGATTCTACAGAGCAAAAGACCTTTAGGGATTTATAGTTTAGATGGTAAATAAGAAAAATAAAGCTTAGATAAGCCATTTTATAGAAATGTCTGATGCTGGAGCCCTTTAGTACCTTGGGTAATTTCAGGAAATGGAAGAGTGGATTAAAAGTAATAAGAATACTTTAATATCAATTTGGAGTGAGGAAAATCAAAGCAAGCATTTACTGAAAAATTTGTAGTCATGTTTTAATATCATTTATCATTACAAGATATATTTGTAGCCATGGACCAATAGGCTGGTTTCCAAAAGATTGTTTTTTAAGTTGTTTTTCTGGATCTGAAAAGCCATTTCTCTTATAAACAATTTTCTAAATTCGTAGTTCTTGGCCTTGTTGTGTCACGAACCCCTTTAAGAATCTATTGAAATCTGTAGAAACTCTCACTAGAAAAATTCTCATATGTATGGATGCTCCACTTTTTCATACACACTTGGTGGTTTCACAGATTCATTTGAGGTAGGATAGGAGAAATAACAGTAATAGGTACAAAGGAGACAAACAGAGAAGGAAAGGGAGACTGTAGCTTTAAACTTAAAACTCCATCATGGTCCTTACCTTCACCCTAAAAGTCTGGTAAACAAAAGATCACTCCCTTCACATGAAAGTCTCTTATAAAGAAGGACCCTGTACTTCCAAAGCATGTCTCCCTCACTCTGGAGCTGGCCCATGTTCTCTGCTGAATGTTTATTTCTTACTTTCCTAACTAAACCCCTGTCTATGTCTCTGACTGGCTGGTGCTACAATTCTTTTCCATCATGTGAGCCAAAGACCCTGCAGATCCTGAGTTGAGGAATCAACTCTTCTCCCATTACACATTAACATGCTTTAAGAACTTCCACTATCCAATGCCAGGGTAGCTCAAATGCTGAAATCTATAACTACAGAATGAATTGAATAGACTTTCTTGCTGTAACGTGGAAATGGAGCCACTGTTTAGAACAATAAATAATACACTCGTAGTTATATCTTCAGACACCAGCACCACATCACCTCCATATGAAATCCCTGGCAGCAGCCACAGTTAGGCCAGGGTGATAGTATGATAGTATTCCTACTTCATTAGGGTGCAAGCCATAACCTTTGATATCATGGAGCTGGGGAGAAGGGGTATACATCTTGTAAATGGGGCAGATTCTTGCCTTATTTCTCTTGGTTGCTCTTTGGAAGGCAATCTGAATCAATAAAAGTGCTAGAGTTTGAGACACATTTATTCACTAATTAGGTTGCTATAAATCAAGGATGCCTATACTAGTGTGAAACCACATACAGTGGAGCATGTCCACTATGTTAACTTCTGTCCTTAGCTTTCTCCTCCCTAGGAATCTGTGAGGCAGAAAGAATTTCCATTGCAGTTCAGATCACAGCTGGCCACAGGTAACTTGAATTGTGCAAAGAGAGACTGTGCATAAAGAGGGACTGTCATACAAGTCTGTATCTGTTATACATCTGTATCTGAGTGAGTGGGGCACTGGCAATCCTGAAAGACTTTGCTTTTTATTCAAAACAGAATAGAACACAAAAAGAAGGTATAATGTCCTAAAATGCACAAATGATTAAAGATCCCTCTCAGGTTCTTTTTCTTTAAAACAAAATTTATTGGTGCATTGTAATCATACACATAATGAAGTTCAGAGTGATAGGGACATACGTGCACAAAGCATTTGGAAAGCTTCCCCCCATCCCAGGTTCCCACCATGCTCCCTCCCCCCTTCCTAGTACAAGGTATTGAGATTGGCATTGTTAATTCTGTATATGTATATAGTGTCAATTGAAGTGTTTCCTTCATCATGTCTTCCTTCCCCTACCTGCTTACCCCCCCTTTACCCCCTCCATAACTCCTCTGGGGTTTCTCCTCCTTTGTCTGGAATCTCTTTTATATTCCAATTTCTCCCTAGCTTCCACATACAATGGAAAACACATAGCCCTTCATTTTTTTTGTGACTGGCTGATCTGACTTAGCATAATATTCTCTAGTTCCATGCATTTTCCTGAAAGTGACATAATTTGTTCTTCTTCATGACTGAGTGAAATTCCATTATGTGTATATTCCATAATTTCACAATCTGTTCATCTGTTGATAGACATCTAGGCTGGTTCAATAATTGGCTATTGTGAATTGTGCTGATATAAACAAAGATATGCATGTGTCACTTCATGTTGGAAACACTGGTTATCAAATTTTTAAAAATGGAATTAAACTCCAACCTCTCATCCTGCACAAGAATAAACTCAAGATGGATCAAAGACCTGTAAATTAGATCAGATACTGCAATTACTAGAAAAAGGCATAGGACCGATGCTCCAACATAGAGGCAGTGATAGAAACTTCATATGCCCCCAAAGCACAAGAAATTAAAATAATTAATAGATGTGATGACATTAAGTGAAAAAGCTTCTGTGTAATAAAGGAAGCCATTAAGAATCTTGAGAGCCTACAGAATGTAAGGTCTTTTCAAGCTATTACTCTGATAGAGGACTAATATCTAGAATATACAAATAACTTAAAAAATTAACACTAAAAAACAAATAACCCCGTGGTGGTGCACGCTTGTAATCCCAGCATTCGGGAGGCTGAGACCGGAGGATCCGGGTTCGAGGCCGGCCTCAGCTACCTAGTGAGGCACTCCGCAACTTAGTGAGACTCGGTTTCAAAATAAAGAATAAAAAATAGGGCTGGGGGTATAGCTCGGAGGTAGAATGCCCCTGAGTTCAATCCCCAGTACTGCAAAAAAAAAAAAAACAAAAACAAAAACAAATAACCCAATTAAAAAGTGGTCAAGTGAACTAAACACTTCACAAAAGAAAAAACACAAATTGCTAATAAATATATGAAAAATGGTCAACATCATTAGCAATCAGGGAGATACAAATCAAAACTACACTGAGAT